>CM066036.1:301893676-302054131 GCA_033557465.1 Ichthyophis bannanicus | reverse complement strand
GCGGGCACGATGGGGAGCTGCAGGTCACGCGGGGGCGCTGGTTCCAGGGGCGCACGCAGCGGGTGCCGGAGTCGCGGAGGATCAGTGCCGCTACAGTTGGCGGGGGGTGAGGGGGGGTGACCTTAGTGTGGCGGGGCAGGGGGACCCTTGTAGTCCCGTGCTATGGGGTAGGGGGTTGGTAAGGGGTACCGTGGGACGGTGGGCGGACCGAGGTTCGGAGGGGTGCATGACTTGGGGATTTGTTCCTGTTCGCAGGGAGCGGGGTGAGGCAGGGTGGAGGACTAGCGGGTACTGTTCCCTCTAGTTCTGGAGGTGTGCGCATAAAATATCAGCTGTGTGCAGCTTTTGCAGGAAGGTTACATATTGGGCGCCACATAGCGACACTTGGAGTTATATACTTTAAACATTTGACCGCACGTCAGAATACCGTATGTACACATTAATTTGAATCAAATTCCATAACACTAGCCGATTATTAAATGAAGTGGGAAATTTCTAGTTATTTACAATCATAACTTTTGCATTTTCAGACGTTCTGTGTTGTTTTCTATCAGACCTCAGAGCCGTGGTTTTGTGCGCTCTGTGGTGGTGTGTGTGCGCTCGCTTTAAGCGTGGTGTGGTTACGCGCGCACACGCGCAACAGTTTCGCAGGAGCAAGGGAAGGCGTCCTAGCGGTAGTGTGGTATGCTTGCATGAATGGCAGGGTGGTGGAGGTTACCAGCCGGAGATGAAAGTGAGGAAGCATTGTTCGTGGGGGGGGGGGGGAGGTTACAGGTAAGGGCTCTTCCTCGGGCACGGAGTGGTTGGGGATGTGGCAGCAACCTTGGTCTGTGGCAGGTGCCCTATCTCGCCTTTTGGTGTCTACGTCTCCCTCAGGCTAAAGGCTACCTGGCTGACAGCAGCCAGACCTTGGGCAAACAGGAGCTGAGTGCTGGAGGAGCACACGGCCGGCGACCATGTGGACGGGAACGGATTCACAGGCGGGAGCTGCCTCCGACAGTGGCGGATCAACCCGACATCACTGAAGACCGCGCGAGATGTGTGAGAGAGGCGGCCAGGTGAGTTGGATCCGGAACAGAACGGTTGCGGAAGGGGGGGGTGAGATTGGGGGCAGCTGGAGGGGTTGGGACAAGGAGGTGCACAAAACGTGTAAGCCTTCTTGTGACGGCGTTGTAGGTGCGGTTGTGCCCTCCCTTTTTTCTTCAAGGTTGGCCCTGACCACAGGCGAAGGTGGGTCTCCGGCATAGGCACCTCCCCCCCGTTTTCGAGCTTATAGTCTCCGCAGTGGGCCGGCGCTGGTTGCAGTAAGAGTGTCGTGGAGGCCTGGTGCTAGATCCGCCAAGGCATGGGGGGCGCGGAGCGGGGGAAGCTTCCGGTGCGGACGCATGTGAGACCGGTTTGCAGATCTGCGATGACGTCAGCCAGCCGGACGCCGGGACGGCGGGGCTGCCGGTGACAGAAGACGCGACGAGAAGCAGTGTGAGTGGTCGGGCCCAACCCCCGGGGCGGTGGGAATGGCAGGGGGCGATGGACGAGCGGGTGGGGGATGAAAGGGGGGGGCTTAGGGTGGGGAGGAGCAGGCGGGATTATTGTCAGGCGGATCCTTCGGAGGGGTCGGGCTTCTCTCTCCTACACGGGGCGCTCCATCGTGGGCAGCAGGTAGGTTGAGTGCATGCCGCGGTAAGGGGACGGATGGTGTAGGATGGTGGTAGGGGGGCCTGGGGCAGGGGGGGCCCACAGGAGGGTCGCGTTCTCGGACGTCGTTGGAAGGGATACCAGGCCAACTTTGACGTTGGGGTCTGCCTGTCCCGCCGATATATATGAGGAGGTCTAGGCGACTGTTGGGGGCAGGGAAGCGCTTGGATCTGCGCATACCCGGGGGACAGTGGGGGAGTGGTAAAGTGGGGTGGGGATTGGCTGGAGGTGGCGCGCAAAGAGAGTGGGCATTGGCCTTGATCTTTAGGTGCATTGAGACGCGGAGAGAGATTTGTGGGGAGCATCTCACGCTCGAGGCAAATCCGGGATGATAGGGGGTACGTGGACGTCGTTACGGGGGGTGTTTCACCGACACGCAGAGTGAAGGCGTGGGTGGTGCTATGTGGGAGGGGTCCGGGAACGGATGGAAAAGCCGTTTTGGTGAGGTACTGGAGAAGGAGCGGTAGCGTTGGGGGCTACCGGGCCAGCGTAAGTCATTGGTTTTGGTGAGCAGAGGATGGAGGGCGTGGGGGGAGGGTTCGGTTTAGCTGCGGGTTAGGGGTTTCCTAAGTCAACCGGCCTTAATTCCGAAGACTGCGCTATGTTGCGGTTGTAGGTTTGCCTATGGTGTACGAACGCTTTGCCTGGTGGAGTCGGCGCGTATCAGCGGCTCTGGGGTGTTTCGGTATTAGTTAGGCGTGGTTTCAGTTCTGGGTGGTGGTGGAGTTTGGCCCTGCTTGGCTGCGACCGCGAAGAGATAGATTGTGCGTGGTTGGTGGGCGGCAATGCGGTGGTGGGCAGGGGGGCTTCCATTCGTTGCTTGCCCCGGGGGTTTGGACCAGGGCGAGTGATTGGGATTGCGGGGGCGGTGTTGGCATATCTACAATTGCGAGTGGGGAGGGTGGCTTGGATTCTCCCCGGCTGTGTGGGCCGGGTTGGTCAAGGCTCAATCGCATTCCGGTTGGGACCGGTTTTCGCGATTTTGCCCCGAAGCGGGACGTTGAGGGCTTGGGGCCCGAGAGACCCTTTATGGAGCCCTGTCCCGGGATACATGCAAAGTTTTAATGCGGAATATTTGGTTGTCACAGGGGCCGTGCGTCTGGGTGTCATCAGGCTGTCGTGACTACGTTGGTCCGATTTCGGTCGTGCTCGGGAGGCAACGGGAGTCCTTGCTTTGGTGGGTATATCGGTCGGTGGCCGTGGAGGGGGTTTCAGAACGGGGTGGGTGTTCGCAGGTGGGACGGTTTCCTGGGTGCGAGGGTTGGGGGTGCAGGAATAGATGGTTGGGGGGAGGATTGGTAGCGCGACGGGTTCCTGCAGGGGGGGGTGGTGTGCCCGGCCGTCCGGGCACTCGCATTTGCATGCGGTGACGTGTCTAGGCCCCATTTTGGAGGGTTTGCGACGACTGCCGGAGGGTACCGCATGGGGGTAGTATTGAAGCCGCCTTGTTAGCACGGGGGCAGTCTTTGTAGGGCCTTTTTTAGAGGTCCTTTCCGAGATGGGGGGGGAGTGCAAGGGTGGCGGCTAGCCGGTTGGGGATTGGGGGCGGGGAGGGCTTCCCTCCACGTTTGGTTTGCCGGCGCACGGTTGGGGATGTTTGTGCGAGGTTTCCCAAAAGAGCTCGAAGGGTGGGGCAGCGGCAAGTGGGGAGGACTGGCGGATTTGTGCCGTGCCCTGTGGCCGGCCATGCGGCGGTACCTGCGGGAGGACTCCTCGGGTAGTGCGCGGACATTTCTTATGGGGTGAGGGAGGGGTGATTGGGCTGTTTCCCCGGGGTGTTCCAGGGCTCAAGGTGGTCAGAATGGCGCGGTTTGGTCCGGGTGGGGGGGAGGTCTCCATCCTTGCGCTGCACTCCTTTTTTCTTTCTGGGTGACTACACAGGTCCTGGAGAGTATGAGGATGGTGCTCTTGGGCAGGTAGGGGTTAAGTGCGGCTGTGTACCGGCTCAGGTGGGTCGGGGGGGTTGGGGACTTTGCATTGTTCATTTTTATTTGGGAAGGTGGGTTCTGGAGCCTTCTGTAGGTTGGGGATTCCGTGCACTCCTTTGAGCTGGACGGCGTTGTTTTTGAGATGGTGAGCGCGGGTGAATTGACAATTGAGGGAAGCGGCGCAATCCCAGGTAGTGTGGTGGCTATATCCATGGGGTAGGTTGAGCGCGGGACCCTGCGGAGTGCACAGCGGCGTCCTTGCTACGGCGCCACACGGAGCGGATGATTCGCGGCGGCTTGCAGTGTGGGATGCTACAGATATCGAAGAGTTCCAGGGTAATGCCGGCCATCTGAGATCAGAAAACGGGCGCAAGGGGAATTCTGTGGGTCTTGCAGGCACAGGTTTCTGGGTAATTTTGCTGGGGAGGCTGCCTTTGTTTACAAGGCCTGCATGCTGGAGCGCGGCACGGCGTGGGTCACGGGGGCTGGCTACTAGCTTGCTTGGCCGACATGGGAGGTTTTTTTTTTTATGTTTTTTTTTTTTTATCAGGGGATGCCTTATCGGGTTCCAGGTAATGCCGGCATTCTGCTCAGAGCGAGGCAACGGGGGGGATTTTGCTGGGTGTTTTGCAGGCGTTGCTGCGAGGGTAATTATTTTTGCTGGGGGCTCTGACTAGTTCAAGGCACTGCCGACATGGCTTAATAAACTGGATTGGCTGATAACTGGCGTGGAATGGAACAAAGGGGGGTGACTGGCTTGGAATGATAGAACGGGCTTGGCTGAACAAAGGGGGTATTCAGACGAGGCCTTCTTGGGGACGGTTTGAGGACGGGGCCTGTTTAAGGGTGATGGGGCAGTCTCGCCAGTAGTGTGGGCTATAATCTTTTAGGTCTGCGCGGGGAGGTTTTGGAATGTGTTTTGGTTGGGGCTGCTAACTGGTCGCTGCTTGGCTTGGGGGGGGGGGGGGGCGGCACAGGACCAAGGTTGTTACCTGTGCCGGTGGCGGGATCCCGGAGGTTTCCGGGGTCCGGAGCTTCAGGCTACACTTAGGGCGGGGGCGGGATGCCCCTGACCCCGGACAAACCCTGGTCGACTTTTGCTAATAGCATGGCGAAGTCGGGGGAAGGGTTAGGTAACTTGCCGGGGGGGGGGCCAGTTAGCGCGGTAGCGGTGGCAAGGCACTTTGCTAAGGTTATGGTGGTGCGGGCCGGGTGGCCGCTAATCGATTGAGAAGGTTGTAGCATGTTGGCATATTGTGAAAGGGTTAAAGGTGTATACAGCTGCGACCCGAGGTGTTCCATGAAATGTTGGTGTGTGGGCTTTTGGTGGGTGGGGGCGATTTGGGGGGGGTGTGGGGAAGGTGGAAAAGGGCCCGAGGCACCAGGTCCGCCTGCCTCGGTTAATGAGGAGGCCGCGGGCAGGGTCCCGGCGGCAGACTGTAACCGGGCGCGCGGCCGGTGCGCGGGCCCTGTGCGCGGCTGCGGGCAGTTTGAAATGATTGGCTCCCGGCGGTGGCAGCCACGTGGGAGCCAATCAGGATGGTTCCTGGCGGTGGGGTGGATGGTAGGGGCCGGCGGGCAGCCTCCGCGTGGTCAGTAGCGGCGGAGGCTGCTCGGGGGTGCCGGCTTCCCGCCCACCCGCCCACGTTTATTTATGAGGGTGTGGATTATGGGGTGTTGCAGCTTGGGGGGGGGTTGGCAGGATCCCAGAGGTTTCTGGGGTCCGGAGCCTCAGGCTACACTTAGGGCGGGGGCGGGGTGCCCCTGACCCGGACAAACCCTGGTCGACTTTTGCTAATAGCATGGCGAAGTCGGGGGAAGGGTTAGGTAACTTGCCGGGGGGGGGGGGGCAAGTATCGCGTTAGCGGTGGCAAGGCACTTTGCTAAGGTATGGCTGGTGCGGGCGCGGGTGCCGCTAATCGATTGCGCAGGTGTAGCATGTTGGCATATTCTGAAATTGTTAAAGGTTAATAAAGCTGCGACCAGTTGTGTTCCATGAAATGTTGGTGTGTTGTCTTTTGTTGGGTGGGGGAGATTTGGGGGGGGGGTGGGGGGAAGGTGGAAACGGGCCCGAGGGCACCAGGTCCGCCTGCCTCGGTTACAATTTTTGAAAATTTTATAGAACAGTGTATTGGTCACATATTCTGGGTTCCTGATTGCATTTTTGGTACCTGAGGATTTCTTTTGATCCATATGCGGTACAGAATATCACACAGTACCAGCATGTCTATTAGCAATGCCAGTTCTGTGTTTTTCTCATTTATCACAAATATATCTTCTTTTTTTAACTTCAAGCATTTGATTGGTGGGAATGGCAGCGTCTCTGGTGATCAGGGCTGTGTACGCAGTGCAGTCACACAGGATGCAAGTAAAGAAAGGGCTGGGGTAAGATGGGCTGGGGGATATTCCTCATCACTGCGACTTCCAGGTAGCCCGATAAGAGCAAGTTCCTGTGCACAGCTGAGTGGGAGGCAGCAACCTCATGAGTTGCACCGTGTGCATTGACATCATCACTGGGGCCTCCTAGAATCTCGATAGGAGTAAGTTCCTGTGGGTGTGGTGGGTGGGAGAAGATGCCAGCTTCACGAGTCGCACAGAATGTTTTTTTTTTGCTTCTTATGACCCTGCAGGTGATCACAAGCTTCCTCGTTCTTCACAGTTCTCTCAGGGTCGTGATCCCAGAGTTTTTCTGTTACATTGGATAAGACGTGCTACCTTATTGTGCCTGTCTGTATACAGACCTTCTGACATTAGCATGTTGCACCCAATGACGAGATATGTAAACATTTCCAGTTCTGTGCTACAAAATCTGCAGCTATCTATTTTCCCTTTTTTGTCTGTACTGGCTGTGAAGCATCTGATCTACTATCTAGGATTCTGGGTTGCCCACCAGTGTTCATATCATCAGTGGGATCCCTTTCTAGGATTTTCTGGCAGCAGTGACAGTGTTTATATTCTCAGTAAGTACTTGTATAGCTGTTATGTAACCCAGGCTAGTTCCCACCACTGAGTGCTCCCAGATGTTGTAGGCATTTCTGTCCCAGAAGCGGGCCATCTCTGATCTGAGAGAGGGTCAAGTTCCCATGCTGCAGGAAATTAGATGTTTACTTAGGGATCCCCTGGGCTGATTGTTGTGAGACAGGGAGGGAATCCAGGAAATGCAGAAATAAACATGAGGTGGATGAAGGAGCTGTGAAAGCCTTGCAGAGCAGTAGGGGCTGCTCTTCTGACACTGAGAGCAAGAAGCCTGTGATAGGCTTTTCCTGCCTGAGAGGGAACACTTACAGTGTGATGGGACTGCATAGGATACAAGCAAAAATATAATACTACCGACCCCTATGCTGGAGACCCCAAGAAAAGTAGGTCTAGGAAGCAGACACAATAAGACTAGCACAAAAAAAACTAATCCCAGAGAAGAAAACTCAATTCCAGTCTTGATAGAACAGTACTCCTACTACTCATTTCATAAACCATGTTAACCCAAAAGCAATGTGCATCCAAAAAAGCATGCAATTCTAATGGTTCAAGACATATTTCACATTTGCTAACTCAATCAAATATGTGCAAGGAAATTTCAACAGAAAGCAGATGCCAGTAGATAGAATCTCCTGTTAATGGCAATGAACCTTTCTTCCATTCTTATGAAGCCTTACAAAAAGTATGGAAAATCCAAACTTTTTGTTCAATAAATAGAGAACATGCCCATACCAAAATAGGAGTTGTAATCTATGTCCAAGGGAAAAATAAAAACAAACGACATCACCAGTGTATCTGTAAACCATGTTCCCCTCCAGACTTCTCCATGCCGTTCACTGAAACTTTCCCAATCGGAAACCCATCTCCACGTTCTGACCCTACCTTCCCTGCAGGCAGGTAGAAGGCTTTATTGATAGGTAGTAATACTTCTTCCTGGATCTCCAAAAACCTCCAGCAAATACTTCCTAAACACATCCAGCGGAGAAGACAACAGAAGCTTAGGGAAATTGAGGTTATGGGCTCTTCCATTAGTTTTCTCATGTTCCAGTTTCCTGTGTACAGTTAATTTATCTTGATTAACCCTGACTGAACAAAAGACATAGAGTTAAACATTCTGGATCAAAAGTTGAATTTTTCTCTTTGCATTTTTCAATGGTGGTAGAATGAAGACTGCAGCCCAGTAAGAGTTTTAAAGACGTGAAGTGGCATTTTAGGATGAACATTTAGGAAAATATTTGGGATGTCCAGAGCACAAATTCCAAAAACAAGGGGAATGGTAGCCATGCCTTCTCAAATCGCTCTGTCTCTGCCCTGAAAAATGAAAGTCCCTATAATCAGTTTTGGAGACGGGCCTCATGCAGATAGCAAGAAAAGATATGTGCACTGTTAGGCCATGTTACAAATTTGGATGTTCCTGAAGTGCATGCCTGCAGAACTTGGTACTTGGACGCTTTGGCCTGGGTAAGTCAGAAGGGGGATGTCTATGTTATGAGACTAGCACGTCCTGCTGTGACATTTCTGATGCTCAGCCGTGCAGTGTGTGGGACAATAATGTGTTTGGAGTATGTATTTATGGGCATGATTCTTTGTGAAGGAAAATATTAACCACAGCGATGTAAGTGCAGTTTATTCTTCCCCAGAAGCACTGCAGACATGAAACAAGCACTTTTTTGCATCTTATTTGTGGTCAGGAGCAGGTATAGGCATGGACGCCTCAACACCCAAAGAAAAGCAGTTTTACCATCCATTTACAGTCATGACATGACAACCCCTCAACCACCGCACAAGCAGCCTTCTTGCAAATGAGGCATCTTTGTTATTCTAGAGTACAGCGCTAACAGTTTTGGCTGTGGCTATTGGCATCACTTCCTCCCTTGATGTTTTGATCATTTCTTCTACCTTATTCAATGCCACATCAAGCATCTTGTGCACCACCATTGCTCTGCTGCTGCAAACTAATCCGTCTGGGCTGAGAGTCATCTTGACACCCTGCCAGCCTTCCTCTTCATCTGGTATTGCGGATCCATTCCTGCCAGACACTCCATGGGTAGGGGTTAAATGTTCTGTAATGCTGGTTTGCTGAGTAGCCCTTTAAATGGAGGGATTGGGACGTACCTTTCTGACTGAATGCAGACAGAAAGTAGAGCCAGAAGAAAATAAGTAGTTAGCAGAAGAAACAGAGGGCCTGAGCCGTGGTGGCTAACGAATCTAAAGCAGCTAGCTGCCACTACTGAACATTAGACCTGGATATTCAATCTCTGGGTCATATCCGAGCCCCAACACTGAATTTCCAGGTTGCCTGGATTGCCGTGAAGCTAACAGGGCAGAAAGCGATATTCAGTTGCTGCTGCATTGCGATAACTGGGCAGTGGCTCAATATCACTGCTACCAGATATTGCCAGATACCACCTTAGAAATGCCCTGTTGCTCAATGGCCCTAACCGTATTAATTTCACTGAATACCTGGACAAGGAGATTAACATGCTTATCATATCGGAAGCCTCCAATTTTCTGCTGCCTTCTCTCTTTGAATGCGGGAGAGAAAATGGTGCTGGTCTGCTAGACTGCCAGTGCTCGGCATCTGACATATCCATATGCATGCATATATAATAAGGGAGAGGCGCCTGTTGTTAAAACATGCTCATAAATCTGTGCAAGTGAAAAAGGCGATTGCTGAAACATTGATGTCAGGCCCCTACTGCTAAAGAGCTCAACAAGTAGGGCACATTTAGCTCTTTATGAGATATGACTTTTTATTTTACATTATTAAAATTTATGTTTAAAGTAAGAGAGTCTGATATTTTCTTACTAATTACATAGCATGTTGCGGTGTAATTTACAAAGGCAAATGACAAAAAAAATCTATGTTTTGCCAGTGAAAGGGATATGGAAATATGTATATATGTCTCATCATGTAGAAACATAGAAACATGATGGCAATGAAAGACCACATGGCCTATCTAGTCTGCCCTTCCATATCAACTACAATAGTCCCCTTTTTACCTTTAGAGATACTCTGTATTTTACCCATGCGTTTTTGATTTTCAGTACTGTCCTCGTGTCCACCACCTCCACTAGGGACTATTCCACGCATCTACCACTCTTTCTATAAAGAAATATTTCCGCATATTACTCCTGAGTCTATCCCCTTTCACTCTCACCCTATGTACCCTCGTAGAAGAGCTTGCTTTTCAATCAAAATGCTCTCCTCTTGTGCATTTATGCCATGGAGATATTTAAATGTCTCTGTCATATCACCTCTAACCCGCCTTTCCTCTAGTCTAAAATATACATATTAAGATCTTTAAGTCTGTCCTCATATCCTACATAACAAAGACCACTAACCATTTTAGAAGCCACCCTCTGCACCGACTCCAACCTGCTTATATCCTTTTAAAGGTGTGGTCTCCAGAATTGCACACAATACTCCAAATGAGGTCGCACCAGAAATTTATAGAGGCATTATCACCTCTTTTTTTCTGCTGGCCATTCCTCTCCCTATACACCCAAGCATCCTTCTGGCTTTTTCAGTCACCTTTTATACTTATTTAGCTGCTTTAAGATAATCAGACACAATTACAACCAGGTCCCGCTCTTCTTTTATGGACAGAAGTACATCACCCCTTACACCAGTGGTTCTCAACCTTTTTTGTACCGTGACCCCTTTTACCACTGGTCAACTTGTGGTGACCCCCAATGATAAAATCAAATGCGTCTCTCTTCCTTTATCATTAACGCATTGTCGCTGAAATCATTTGTTGAATTATTAATATATTATAGGTCTTTGCAATATGTTTTTATTTATAAAATTTACTTATTTAAACCACAATAACAAGTAACAATATTTGATTTCAAAATTATGATGATTTTGTAGTCAAATCACTAATATAAAATAAAATTATTTTTTCTACCTTTGTTGTCTGACCAATTTATTCTCTGATCATGCTGATCCCGATCTGAGGCTTCTGCTTTCCTGTCTTCTCTTAGCTCTCTTTCTGTGGTCTATGGTCCATCTGCCATTTCTTATCTCTTCTTTCATTTTCTTCACTTCTTTCCATCAGCCTATTTCCAGTCCCAGTAATCCTCCCCAGTATCAGCCCCTTTCCAGTCCTCACTCCCAGTACCTTCCAATGTCAACTTGCATTCCCATGACTGCCACTGGTGTCCATTCCCTTCCAGTCCCCCTCCTTCCCCACTGACCAGTCCCTTCTAGTACAAATACCATGGCAGCCCCTCTCAGATCCACTCCCTTCCAGTTCCATTCTCCCATCCCCTCATATCAGCCCATTTGTAGCCTTAGCCCCCAGTTTTCTTCCAGGGCCAGCAGCTCTATCCTCCCCTCCACACAATCAGCCCATTCCCAGTCGAAGCCCTCAATCAGCTCGCTTCCAGTGCTAGTACCCCCTCAACCCCATTACCAGTGCTAGCCTGCCCTAATCAGCCCAATACCACTCCTACCCCCCATCAGCTCATTACCAGTCCTAGCCTTCCCTAATCAGCTCATTTCCAGTGCTAGTCCCTCCTCAACCCCATTACCAGTGCTAGCCTCCCCTAATCAGCTCATTTCCAGTGCTAGTCACTCCTCAACCCCATTATCAGTGCTAGGCAACCCTAATCAGCCCATTACCAGTCCTACCCCCTATCAGCCCATTCCAGTCCTAGCCTCCTCTAATCAGCCCATTTCCAGTCCTAACCTCCCCCATCAGCTCATTACCAGTCCTAGCCTCCCCTAATCAGCTCATTTCCAGTGCTAGTCCCTCCTCAACCCCATTACCAGCGCTAGCCTCCCCTAATCAGCTCATTTCCAGTGCTAGTCACTCCTCAACCCCATTACCAGTGCTAGGCAACCCTAATCAGCCCATTATCAGTCCTACCCCCCATTAGCCCATTCCAGTCCTAGCCTCCTCTAATCAGCCCATTTCCAGTCCTAACCTCCCCCATCAGCTCATTACCAGTCCTAGCCTCCCCTAATCAGCTCATTTCCAGTGCTAGTCCCTCCTCAACCCCATTACCAGTGCTAGGTTCTCCTAATCAGCCCATTACCAGTCCTACCCCCCCCCATCAGCCCATTACCAGTCATAGCCTCCTCTAATCAGCCCATTTCCAGTCCTAACCTCCCCGATCAGCTCATTTCCAATGCTAGCCCCCCATCAGTCCATTACTAGTTCTACCCCCCTATCAGCACATTACCAGTCCCAACTCCGCCTTGATCAGTCCATTCCCAGTCCTAGCCTTCCCTAATCAACCCATTACCAGTCCTAGCCCCCATCTGCCCATTATAATCCTAACCTGCACTGTCTCTCCCCTCTGTCCAGCATTTATCCCCCGTCTGTCCAGTATGTCCCCCTGTCTCTTCCCTTTGTCTATGTCAGTCCCCCTCCCTCCCTCCATGTCAGCCCCCTCCCTTCCTCCATGTCAGCCCTTCCTCCCTCCATGTCAGCCCCCTGTCCATGTCAGCCCCTCTCCCTCCCTCCCTCCATCCATCCATCCCTCCCTCCATGTCAGTCCCCCCTCTGTCCATGTCAGCCCTACCTCCATGTCAGCCCCTCCCTCCCTCCCTCCATCTATCCATCCCTCCATGTCAACCCCCCTCCCTCCCTCCATGTCAGCCCCCCTCTGTCCATGTCAGCCCCCCTCCCTCCCTCCCTCCATGTCAGCCCCCACTCTGTCCATGTCAGCCCTCCTTCCCTCCATGTCAGTCCCCCCTTTGTCCATGTCAGCCCCCCTCCCTCCCTCCCTCCATGTCAGCCCCCCTCTGTCCATGTCAGTCCCTCCCTCCCTCCCTCCCTCCATCTATCAGCTCTCCCCTCCCTCCATGTCAGACCCCCTGTTCATGTCAGCCTCCCTCCCTCCCTCCCTCCATCCAACAATCAGCTCTCCCCTCCCTCCATGTCAGCCCCCCTCCCTCCCTCCCTCATGTCAGCCCCGTTGCAGGTTCCCTGCCCCCTCCTCCACTCTACCTGTCTGCCTGCTTGGCTTCACTCACAGGCACAGCTGCGGTTCCCTAAGAGGGCAGGGAGCCACAGCTGCAGAAGTTTGGAGTCTGTGAGTTTGCCGCTGACGAGAAGCGGACTCGGCAGCAACTTGTGCGTTTTTTGTTTTGTTTTTTAACAGCGGAGTGAGACGACCCCCGCTGAATCCTGTGGTGACCCCCATGGGGGTCGCGACCCACAGGTTGAGAACCCCTGCCTTACACTATTCCGTTCCTTCGGATTTTTGCATGACTCTACATTTTTTTAGCATTAAATTTCAGCTGCCAAATTCTAGACCATTCTTCAAGCTTAGCTAGATCCCTTCTCATGTTATCTACTCCTTCCTGGGTGTCTACTCTATTGCACATTTTGGTATCATCCGCAAACAGGCAAGGTCATAGTGGAGAGATTCAATGAATTCTTTGCTTGGTCTTTACTGAAGTCAATGTAGGAAAGTTACCCATGACTGAAATGGTATTTAAAGGTGATATATCAGAAGAATTGAAAGAAATATTGATAACCAAGGAAGATGTATTACAAGTATTTGATAAACTGAAGAGCAGTAAATCACTTGGACTGGATGGTATACATCTGAGGGTGTTGAAAGAACTGAAAGAGGAGATTGCAGACCTACTATTAGTAATCTGTGAACTATCATTAAAATCATCTATAGTACCTGAAGATTGGAGAATGACCAATGTAATGCCAATTTTCAAAAAGGGTCCCAGAGGTGATCCAGGAAACTACAGACTGATGAGCCTGGCATCAGTACCAGGCAAAATGTTAGAAACCATTATAAAGAATACCATTACTGAACATGTAGATACTCATTGTTAAATGGGAGAAAGCCAACATGGATTTAGCCAAGGAAAGTCTGGTCTTATATATCTGTTATATTTTTTTAAGGTGTGAATAAACAGGTAGACCAAGGTAAGCCGGTTGATATTGTGTACCTGGATTTTCAGAAAGCCTTTGACAAGGTCCCTCATGAGAGACTACTGGCCAAATTAAAAAGTCATGGGATAGGAGGCAGTGTACTATTGTGGATTCGGAACTGGTTAAAAGATAAAAAGCCGAGGGTAGGGCTAAATGGCTAATTTTCTCAATTGAGAAAGGTGAATAGTAAAGTATCCCAGGGATCTATTCTGGTCCCGCTGCTTTTTAACATATTCATAAATGACCTGGACATGGGAATAATGAGTAAAGTAACAAAATTTGCAGATGACACAAAATTATTCAAAGTTCTTAAAACGCAAGAGGATTGTGAAAAATTGCAAGAGGACCTTGATAAATTGGAAGACTGGATGTTCAAATGGCAGATGAAATTTAATGTGGACAAGTGCAAAGTTATGCATCTAAGAAAGAGCAACCCAATTTACAGTTACATGATGCAAGGTTCCACATTTAGAAACCACCACCCAGGAAAAAGATTTAGGTGTCATTGTGGATAATATATTGAAACCCTGTGCCCAGTGTGCAGCAGCAGCAAGAAAGTAAATAGAATGCTAGGAATCATAAGAAAAGGAATGGAGAATAAAACCAAGGATATTTTAATGACTCTGTATTGTTTCATGCTGCAACTTCACCTTGAATGCAATTCTGGTCACCATATCTTAAAATGGATATAGCAGAATTAGAAAAGATAAAAGAGCCACCAAAATGGTAAAGGGGATGGAAGGATATCCCTATGAATAAAGGCCTAAAGGTTTAGGGCTTTTCAACTTGGAAAAGAGACAGCTGAGGAGAGATATGATAGATGTCTTTAAATTAATGAATGGGATGAAATAGGTAAAAGTATATCAGTTGTTTACACCAATGAAGCTATAATGTAACCCATTTAAGACTAATAAGAGAAAAAAAATTCACTCAGTGCATAATCAAACTGGTTTTAAAAAAGGTTTGGATAAGTTCCTTTAGGAAAGGTCCATAATCATTAAAGAGGGCCCTGGAAATCCATTGCTTGCTCTGGGACATGCATTGTGGAACTTGTGTGCCTTTTGGGAACCTGACAGGTACTTGTGACCTGGATTGGCCACTGTTGGAAACAGGATACTGGGCTTGATGGACCTTGGTCTGACCCAGTAAGGCATTTCTAATGTGCTTATATTCTTATGTTGAAAAAGGAGGTGATAGTGCCTCTGTATATGTCTCTGGTGCGACCTAATTTGGAGTATTGTGTGCAATTCTGGAGACCACACCTCCAAAAGGATATAAACAAGATGGAGCTGATGCAGAGGGTGACTACTAAAATGATCAGTCTTTGTTATAAACCATATGGGGACAGTCTTCAAGATCTTAATATGTACTGTATACGTTAGAGGAAGGGTGGGCTAGAGGAGATATGATAGAGACGTTTAAATATCTCTGTGGCATAAATGCACAAGAGAAGAGTCTCTTTCGATTGAAAGTAAACTTGCAATGAGGGGGCATAGGATGAGGGTGAAAGGGGATAGACTCAGGAGTAATATGTGGAAATATTTCTTTACAGAAAGAGTGATTGATGCATGGAATAGTCTCCTAGTGGAGGTAGTGCAGTATCTGAATTCAAGAAAGCATGGGACAAACACAGTAGGAGCATGGGATTTGACACGCACTAAGGATACTGTGATAACAGCATGAGGTCTCATGCTAAAAATCCCATGCTAACTGGTTAGCACATGATTGGGGACAGACTGGGTGGAGTAGGTGTGTAATGTGGGTGATTGCAGTGTGCTGCAGTTAGCACACGCATTTTGAAAACATGCTAACTGCGCCTGTTGCTTTTAGTGTAGGTGCACTTAACACCACCTCAATGGATGGTGTTAAGTATACCCATGTGCTTGTTAGCATAGTACTACACTTTAGCATTGCACTATTGGCAGGGGGAAAAATGCACAGGCCCTCCGTGCTAATTTGGAGGAACAATTGCTTGTTACCGGCATTCACGCACCTGAGTGAACATGCCCCTAAATGACTTTTTTGCTTTGGTCTTCACTGAGGAAGATGTGAGGAAGCTGCCCATGTCAGAAAATGTATTTAACAGTGCTGAATCAGAAGAGCTGAATCAAATCTCAGTGACCCTGGAAGACCTAGCAGAACAAAATTGACAACTAAAGAAAAGCAAATCACCTGGACCCAGACCAAGGGTATCTGTTGCCTTAGGTAAACCCTAAGTCCTGTGACCCCCACCCCCCCTAGGATGACCAAGGGTTCTGCACCCCTCATCCATGTGGCCCAGGTTTTATTCCTCTATGTACTCTAGCACCTCTCCTACAATACCCTACCCTATCCCACCCCCATAGTCCAACATCTCCCCCCCCAAAGATGTCCAGCAGTTCCTCTTCCCTTCCCCCTCACCCAAGTGTCCAATCAACTCTTCATTCCAAATCTTACTCCCCCACCCCATTGCCTGCTGCTCCTGTACCCTATGACATAAACTTCATGTCCAAAGGGGCAGTTACAACAAGCAAAGAGAGCACGTGCAAGTGTTTCAAGGCCAACCAGACGCCAACAGTAAGGTTATCAGATATCCCCAATTTTCAGGATTGGCCTCGATTTTGAGGAAGTGTCCCCCATTCCATGGACTATAACCACCTCCTGCTCCTGATTTTATAGACAAAGGATATTGCTTCTTCTTCATTTTCCTCTAATGAAGTCTTCTGGAGCCTGGTAGAAGTAGAGGAAAAATTAACTTTTCTGAAAAAAGAGGAGGAATTTTAGAAATTTATAGAATATTTATCTATATCTATAAAATAAAGTTTAAGGCCCCGATATTGAGCTAGGCTCATTTTTGAAGGACTATGCACCGCATCGGCACATAGCCCTCCCCGCTGACCTCTAACCCAGATATTCAATGCTACGGTGATGGCATTGAATATCCGGGGATCACCGCACACACTGGAAGCCGTCGAGGCTAATCGGGCTGCAGCGATAATGCATGCTGCCCGGTTAGCTCTTGCGCCTTAAAGATAGGTGAGGGTTTTCCTCGCCTATCTTTTCAGCACAGATCGCTAACTGGGCAGCATGCGGTATCACTACTGCCAAGTTATCATTTGTCGCCTCCTCCGCTCTACCCCGGATGCCTCCGACACGCCCCTATGCTAACCGGATAGCATCGGGGTGTGTAGGGGAGTTAGAAGGGGATATTCAACTGGTCTGTTAACCATATAAATGCCTTTCGAAAATCGGGCTCTAATATACACAGTATTGGGGTCATTCTGAAACACAAATAGCAGGGATGGATGTCCCAAGGGGATGTCCATCCCCGCTATTCATGACGGCTGCAGGCCCCGACTAACTTCCCCGCCGGTTGTGAGGGGAAGTTAGTTTGGGGGGGGGGGAATAGGCGGCCCAGTGGTGGAGAGTGGGTGGGCAGTGAGCGGTCACTGGGGCGGTCGGGGCAGCTCTGGGTGGAATAACTTGCCTGGATGTCGTTTGGTTTCATCATTGGGGCGCGGATGGGGCTGGCAGGGCTAGAGTTAATTCCCCGCACCCCGACCCTGGCCTTAGGAGGCAAGATTGGGGGTTGGGCTGTGGGGAATTAACTCTTTTTTCAAGTGGCCAGCACCCTGGCTTTTAAATGGAGCCGCGGTGCCATAGCAACATGACGCCATGTTGCCGCGGCTCCATTTAAATGCCCTGACTGAGTTAGTCTGGTAGGGCATATATGTGCAGGCCAGACTGAATCGCAGTCCCGACCTGCACGTACATGCCTGCTTGTGATTCTGATCCGGTGGGGCTAGATGTGCCCTGCGGGATCAGAATCGCGATCTCCTTTGTACGTCCAGCTCAGCCTGGATATACAAAGGAGATCTATGTCCAGGACAGAATTGGGCCCTATGTATGTATGTGCACTTATAATTTGAGAAGGGCTGCTACTGTCATTTTATAACTTTTGAAATTATTGAATGCTATTTAGATTGGTCATTTAAAAATACGTGGGGAAAAGATGTCTGAAGAGGGAGGACTCCTGCCCCCTCTAGCCCAGCTCAGATGTCCCAGGTGTCCCAGATTTGCTCTCATCAAAAAATCTGGTAACCCTTGTCAACAGTGGCTTGCTCTGTCACTGTCGTGAAGTATGTGGAGGGGTTGTGATGCTGTCCCCGAGGACTGTTAAGAAGGGACCTTGGGAGGTCTGCAGGAGGCAGGAAGTGCATAAGGCAGAATAGAAACATAGAAAGATGTCAGCAGAAAAAGCCCATATGGTCTATCTACTGTATGTAGTCTGCCCCTCCATATCAAATACCAGATCGTCCCCAATCACCTGCTAACCAGTTAGCATGAGATTTTTAGCATGAGACCTCACGCTGTTATCACAGTACCCTTAGTGCGTGTCAAACCCCATGCTAACGGTTAGCACACTTTAGTAAACATGCCCCTTTGTCTCTTGGCTATGGCCTTGTCCTCTCTGAATGACCTTTTTACGCCTTGATCATCTAATGGTCCAGCTGACTCCTTCACTGGCATTTTGCTTCTAATGTACCTGAATACGTTTCTGTTGTGAATTTTTGTCTCTACGACAAGCTTCTTTTCAAATTCTCTTTTTGCTTTCCTTATCAATAGTTTGCATTTAACTTGCCAGTGCTTATGCTGTTTACCATTTTCTTCATTTAGCTTCATTTTTTGAAAGATGTTTTTTTAGGATCTAATAGACTCTTTCACCTTGCATTCTAATTATTGGCTGCCTTTTGGCCATCCTTCTGCTCTGGTGGCACTGGGGGCTGGGTGGGACAAGGGGTGGCGACAAGAATGAGGAGTCACCTAGGGTGCCTCATATCCTTGCACCAGTCTCAGCTGAGAGAAAGCAAGATACAGGTGTTGGGGGGCTGAGTGTATGGGGGTGAGAGAGAGAGACAGAGAGAGACTCTAGAAAAAAGGGGCTGGATGGGAGAGTGAGAATTGGTACAGGCAAAATGGCAGATCCCTTTAACTTTTGGATGTTGAAAAGGGTTCCTGCACCCAAAACAGTTGGGAATCCCTTTTCTAGTGCTTCTACCTAGCAATTGCAAACATTCGATATATAGGCTTAACAGCACTCAGAAAGCACATTTGCAGTGTATTATTCAATGAAGTTCCCAGTCTGTTTCTCACGGTGTTTCTAATATTCACATGTCAGAGTCAGAGATATTTTCTTGCTTGTTGGAAGGCCAACTGACCTCAAACCATATCAAAAGATTGCGTTAATATTGAAAATCTTGGAGAAGTCTTCAAACTTGTCATAAAAAAAAGACAAGGAAAACAGTGAAGTCAGTTTGCAAGTTATCTCTGATATACATTGGCCCATAATGATGCAGGATCTTGGTCTTTTATTCAGGCTCAAGAAACTCACAGTTCTAAGTCCACAAAGATAGTAATCTAGCAAATCTTAACCATAGTGTCATCTTAGGCCTACTTAATTCATATATGAAGATTGTTTACTTTGGGGAAATAAAGGGTCAGAAGGCATATTGACAGGGGGGAGGGGGGAGGGGGGAGGAAGAAATTCAGCATTAGCATCTACAACATGTGGAAGGTACCACTCTCTCATGCCCACCTCAAACAATATTTGTGTTTTTATGGACTCCAGAACATTGTCGAACTCTTCAAAATGTTAATCAGGATACATTTGGTAAAAGTGTTTTCACTTCTACTGCCTTCTCACTAAGTTGCATATGCCCATTATGCCACACTGAATTTGCCTGGATACTGCAGAGCAAATCAAATATTTTTTAAAAAAAGCTTCAAACTAATGTATGTAAGTTTCCATCATTTTAAAGTGATTGTTTTCAAGAAATCCTGACGTTCAGCATCCCACAAAGATTACACAGGTACACTACCAAAAAACTGCCTCCAGTTTTGCAACTGATTCCTATAGATTTTGGGGTGCTGAATCCAGGAAAAATAGCCAAAATGTTCCATCACGTCACGTTTTCTTGCAAAATTAGATTTCTTACCCATATAAGGAATGTTCACATAATTTCTTTTTAGCCGACTGCAGTTTATTTTCTTGGCCCAAAATAGAGGTTGTAATGGTTAACTACTAGAAACACTCCCTCATGATATTTTAGAGTGTTTTGTATTCATTTTATACATTAACAGGACAATTGGGAGGCGGGGGGCTAAATCCAGTACTCGCGCTGGCGCATGTTCTTTCCTGTTCGCCTCGCCTCGTTCGCTCGCGCGCTCAAACACGGTGGTTGCGACATGAACGTTCCTGTCAAATTTCAGTTTCTTGCAAGTTCATTATTACCTTTTGTTTGCTAAGTCGTAATCCAGCTTTATTCCGAAGTGGTTCACTACAGTTGTAGTTTGCAGTGCTGTGTATTTGTGATGGCTCACAGAGCCAGAGGTTGCGTCAACTCTCCGGACAGTTTTTGTTTATTTGTGGGGAATATACCGTGAAAAAGCGGCAGAGGAACATTTCTGCATTTATTAAAAAAGTATATTTCGCCTATTTCGGTTTGAAGTTAGGCGATCAAGACAAACCGTGGGCTCCTCACAAAGTGTGCAAGACATGTGAGGAAGATCTACGCTTATGGATGAAAGGTAAAAAACAAGCATTTCGTTTCGGAATACCTATGATGTGGCGTGAACAAAGAGACCACAGCAGTGACTGCTATTTTTGCTCTTGCATTGTGAAGGGATACAACTTAAAAAATAAGAACGTAATAAGTTACCCCAACCTTCCCTCAGCAATTAGGCCTATGCCTCATAGCAACGAAGTACCTGTGCCTGAACCACCAAAATCTTTGGATCATATTTGTGTGGACGGTTCTAATCATGATGAGACTCATCAGATGGCTTTTCCCGATGAGTCCAGTACTTCCGAGTTTGAAACTGAACCAGATCCGAAACCTGAACTTTTCTCTCAAGCTGAATTGAATGATTTAGTCCGGGATTTAGGACTCCCAAAAGATGCTGCCCAACTGCTAGGTTCTCGGCTTAAACAGAAAAATCTATTGTCACCAGGAACAACTTTTTATTGGTACCGCAACCGCGAGACACAATTTTTGAAGTATTTCAGCAAAGAGGAAGATTTGGTATTTTGCAACGATATATACGGAGTGATGGAAAAGTTTAAACTCAAGTATGATCCTGCTGAATGGCGGCTGTTCATTGATTCGTCAAAAGACAGCATAAAAGGTGTTCTTCTTCATAATGGCAACACATTCGCTTCAGTTCCTATTGCTCACTCTGTTATTCTCCAAGAAAAATACGAGAATTTGGCCCTGATTCTTCAGAAGATTCGTTATGATGAGCATAAGTGGATGATTTGTGGAGACTTTAAAATTCTATCCATGCTATTAGGGCAGCAATCCGGTTTCACCAAATATCCCTGCTTCCTTTGCTTGTGGGATAGCCGGCCCGCGACCTACACTGGCGGAAAAAAGATTGGCCAATTCGGGAGTATTTGAGACCCGGTGAGAAAAATGTTCTTCATGAGAGCTTGGTACCTCGTGATAAAATTCTATTACCACCTCTCCACATTAAGTTGGGTCTCATTAAGCAGTTCATCAAGTCCCTTCCAAAAGATGGTGAGTGCTTTCGGTACCTTTGCTCAAAGTTCCCCCGACTTTCTGAAGCAAAGCTAAAGGAAGGAGTGTTTGTTGGCCCTGATATAAGGAAACTCATTTCAGATGGAGCATTCGCTGAAACGATGTCTGAGAAGGAAAAAGAAGCCTGGGATTTCCTTCAAGGATGTTCTCAAATTCTTGGGGAACAGGCGGGATGAGAACTATAAGGATATTGTTGCCAGGATGCTCAATGCCTTCAAAGAACAAGGCTGTAACATGAGCCTGAAAGTCCATTTCTTGCACTCCCATGTGAACTACTTTCCCGAAAACTTGGGGGCGTACAGTGAAGAACAAGGTGAAAGGTTTCACCAGGACATCAAGGACGCAGAGAGAAGGTACCAAGGAAGATGGAACACCACTATGATGGCTGATTTCTGCTGGTTGCTGCTGCGGGAAACCCCAGATGAAAAATACGCCAAGCAGCGCACCAAGAGAAGCATTCGGGGGAAGAAGAAACGGGCCCACCAGGAGATTGATTGACCCAAGAATGACTTTAAAATCTAAACTGTGTTGACAAATATCGTGTTTTTACTAAACTTTGAAATAAAAATTTGCTAGTTATTACCACAGTGTCGGATCTCATTTATTAGAATTTTATTTTCACACCATCGGGTGTTTGTCTTCATGTATTGCAATGGTGCGGTTTGCGTTTTCTATTCTTACATACATACCTGTGCAACATTTTTTGCACATTTCTTTGCTTTGCTTTGTGTCTAACCTCGCTCTTATATGCTCAATGTTTGTGCACATGTATGTGGCTGTTTTAAGTGCAGACAATTTTGCTACCATCACAGTGTGTTTTGTTGACATTACTCTATTCTTATGTGCTGCCTTGTTACAATTTTCTTTATTCTTATTTGAATAACTACTAAACAATTAGTATAAAGAATTCATCCAAGAAACTTTTATCTCGATCGCACTCAATCTGAAACGTTCACCTCAAACTGCTAACCCAATGTAGCAAAATATCTGTACGTGATGGAGCAAATTGGTTACCAGATTTGGATTCAGCGCACCAAAAAACGTAAAAATCAATCGAAACATTAGAGGCAGTTTAAAAAAAAATTTTTTTAGTGTACCTGTGTTATTCTTCGTTCAATTTATGGGTATCCTTGAAAGTGGCTTTCCCAACTAGACTCAGCAGTTTTAATTCCTGTGGGAGCTCACAAGTGTTTTTGGTCAAAATACATATTTTAACACCTCAATAGGTTTTCGAGGTCATCTGTATTTTCATCTCATACTTTCATCCGTTTTTCCAACTGCTGAACCTTCGAATTAAGCATTTTAAAATCTTCCGGTGTGAATCATCAGTACACTTGCCAGTCTCTGCTGTTGTAGTCTTAACTGCATCAATTTGGCCATAAAAACTGTCAAATTTGCTTCCAAGGGCCACCACCATAGACTTGGCAAGCTCAGCTACTAGATGATCATCAGCTGCATCCGCTCTCATTGCTTCTTCCATCATGGAATTGGTGGTTTTGATTCTATTTTTCTCCTTTTCTTAATATTTGTAGCCATCAGTTCACTTTATTTTGTTTGATCCCTTTGTCCATAAGTGTCTTTAAAATATTTCAGTTTTTATCAGGAATACAGGATCTAGTTAGTTGACTAATGCAGACATCGTTAAGTGTTCTGCTGCCTGTCTGTGTTTGACCCAGGGTTCCCTGCAGCCTCTGTGTCTCTGTGTGTGGTCTTGTTGCATGTCTTTGTGTGGCTTAGTATACACTGCAGCCTCTGTGTCTGTGCGGTGTTCTGCTGCCTGCCTGTGTGTGGTCCATTGTTCTCTGTAGCCTCTGTATCTCTGTTTATCTCTCTGCTGCTTATCTATGTGGATGTGTGGGTGTTCAGGTATTTGTGCATGTGCAATGCTGGGAGTGTTGGTGGTGGGAGTCACTGGATGTTGATGATGCTTGCTATTGGGTGTAAGTGGTGGGAGGCAGGAGTCATGAATGAGATGAACATATTGACTGTGCTGGTTCTGTAGCATGAGATCCACAGAAAGCACAGGAGAGCCATTAGGGGGCACCTATATCAGAGGGTCTACAGACCCAGGGCCCTATTTCAGGACCTCACAGATGAGCAGTATTTCACTAGGTTCTGCTTTGACAAGGCAGCCACCTTTCATCTAGGCCAGGAGCTGGAGTCACCCCCCCCCCTCCCCCCACACAGAGCCATAGGTGGGCATGTGTATGGGATATAGTAAGCATGTGCAGTGACTATTTTAGAAAAGGAGGGGGGGGGGTTATGTAGGTATACTGTACCTATTCCAATACAAAATGGCCAAC
This sequence comes from Ichthyophis bannanicus, assembly GCA_033557465.1. NCBI lineage: Eukaryota > Metazoa > Chordata > Amphibia > Gymnophiona > Ichthyophiidae > Ichthyophis > Ichthyophis bannanicus. Next base: position 302,030,744 of record CM066036.1, on the reverse strand, counting down.
TCATTGATAGCAGGTGGGGTGCTACCTTAAAAACCTCAGCTGCTTCTAAGACAGCTAAGGGATATGGGTACAGTCACAGGCCCTTGCCAGGGATTACATGTGTGAGGGGGTGCAGTCTGTTGCCATACCTGAGTCTTCCCCCTCAAATGTGAGGCTGGGTATTCAGAGGAGAGGGCAAGGTGTTGGTTGAGACTGCACTGTGTGGTGCAATGTCAGATGCTAGCTTCTAAGATTGTTTTCTTTGCTTCCCCTGAAGATGGCATCTAGACACAGGGGATAGAGGAACATCAGGTAGGTGTGGAAGGTTGGTGGAGGCGGGGGGGGGGGAGGGGAAGGCTTTTAGGGTGGTGTCAGCGGGCATATACTGTGGCTATGGGATGATGGTAAGCAGCAGTGGTAGTTAGATGTATTGGAAAGCACAGCTCAGGATTCATCTTGCTAAGAAAACTGTACCAACATGGCCTCTTAGGCAAATATGCACACATATTAATATAGATAGCCGCCTTATTCCCCAGTTTTAGTTTCAGTTTATCTTTATTTGATAGACTACTTTCCACAAATATGCATGAGAATGGTATAGAATAAAGTAGAGGGCCTGGGTGCTGACAGTGATACCTGCACAATGCTCCTATGCACCATTTCTCATGCCATCACCATTCAGCACTTATGGGTACCTGAGTTGGCTGGGTCCCCTACTCTGCCTCTCTTTGTGGCCCATACTGTGGGTCCCAGGCCCTTTTCTCTAGCCCCCTCCCCCCACCACTCCATATGTTTGCAGATACCATGTCCTGCTGGACACACCTTGGGCCCTCTCTACAACAGATGCCAACAGCTTTTCAGGGCTCTCAGCTGCATTCCACCATTCTGGCCTATGCCCCGATTGCTGTGGCAGAGAGGTGTTCCATGTTGTGAATGCATGGTGTTGGCATACATCTCCTGCCTTTGCCCACTAAAGATGGTAATCCTGGGTCGCCACATCTATGCCACATGTGTTATGACTTACCTTGCTGCTGCTATAACTCTCACTGGAGGCACTTCAGAAATTAGGACCAGGCCCTGCCGATGCTGCTGCCTGCCTCCCCCTCCTGAGATGGAATCAGCAGCAGCTGGGAGGGGGAGGTAGCAGCGGCAGCAGCTGGGGGGTGACAGCAGCTGTGGTGGGGTGGAGCGAGACCGATGTTTCTGCTTAGAATGGCAGAAACCCTTGGACTGGCCATGGGTTCTATTTTGCACAGCTCTTATGATGTTTTCCATAAGATATTTTTTCTTTCAGCCATGCATTTTTGTTCTTTGCAACTGAATGAATGTTGAAGAGACCTTACAGCAAAGGGGCTGAAGATATGTGTCCATCTGTCTGTCTAGGGCAAAACATCTCTCTAAAAACTGAACAGAATGGGATTAAGTTTGGTGGGGGGGGGGGGGGGGGGGTGGGGGAAACAGAGAAATGACATATCACTTTTGAAAATGGACCAGATTAGACTGTGGGTTCCAGAGAAATAAGCTTCCCCCAAAATATGGCTCAGTGCATTCCTATGGGAGGAGCAGTTCCAGCTTCTGTAGCACAGAAACTTTGACAGAGTGAAACAAAGCAGTTAGGGAACTGCTCCTTTCAAGCTGCTTCTCCCTTCTTTTCTGCTCTCCCCGTCATAGACACTCACAGAGACAACATATACCCCTACTCATCCACACACACACACAGAACACAGACATGCATTTATTTATTTGATTTTATATGCCACTCTATTTTCCAATCAGAACAGTAACATCAGAATGTTTTACACTGAACAGGAATGTCAACTTGGGTAATTAAATGAGGATGAACTATATTACATAATGGTGTATGTTTCCTATGATGACCTGTAACATAAGGGTAAGTGGTTACGTGGAATATCAGTTTATGATTGTTGAATACATATTTTATATGAACATAGAGCTGTCGGAATAAATGAGTCTTTATTGCTTTGAAGGTTGAGAGGTCGGAGATGGCTCGGATCAGATCTGGTAGGGTTTTTCCAAAGGGTTGGTGCATATAATGAGAAGGTTTGATTACTGGATGCTTGGGTGCTTTTAATTATCACTGCTGGGGTCTTAAGTGTGTTTGCCATGCTTTGTCTCCTCATTCTGTTGTTTGGTGTTCGGTGTATGATATCCAAGAGGGAATCTATTGTCAGATTATTTATTGCTTTGAATGTCTTCAGTAGTGCTTTATATTTTATGTGGCTTGCTATTGGTAGCCAATGTAGTTGCATTAAGATGGGCATAATATTCTCGGACCTGGAGTTGTCTTGTTGGGTTCGGGCTGCTATGTTTAGGCCCATCTGAAGTGGTTGTAGTATATATTTCAATAGTCCTTGGAGGATAATATTGGCAGAGTCGAAGTATAGGAAGATGAGTGCTTGGAATACAATATGGAAGTCGTGCAAATCCAGGAGCAGGCGTAGATGTCGGAAGGTTCTGATTTTATGATATACTACCTTAGTGATGTTGTTGATGTGGATTTGCATGCTCAGTCATTGGTCCAGATAGCATATTTCTTGTTTTATTGTCAGTTCTGCATCCCTTACTTTTAGAGTTTCCAGTGGAGTGAAAGCCTGATCTTTTGTTATAAACAGCACTTTGGTTATCTTGTAGTTCATTTTAAGGTTGTTCCTGGAGAGCCATTCTGAAGCAGCATTGAAGCATTCTATTATGTTGGTGTAGTAAGGTTTGTCCATAGAGAAGGGTGCATATAGCATGATGTTGTCAGCATATATGTGGTAGAGTATGTTACAAGATTATATTATTGAGCAAATTGGCTGGATGTAGATGTTAAAGAGTAAGGATTGTAATGATGGATACCTGTGGGACCCTTTGTGTTTGCTTGTAAGTGGTTGATGCACGACAGCCAATTCGTATTTGTTGTTGGCGACCTGCTAGTTAGGATCTGCACCAGTCTAGGGCTGTATTTTGTATTCCTTTCTCTTGCAATCAGGATAGAAAGATGTTGTGACATACTGTGTCAAATACTGAGGCAATACCCATGAATATGAGAATAAATACCTGCTTCACTTTATCAATGTCCTTTATGAGCTTGTCAAGAAGAGTAACCATGAAGGTTTCAACTCCATGCTGCTGTCTAAATCCATGCTATTGTGGGTCCAGAGGAGCTTGGGAGTCTAGCTGGAGTTATTGCTAGACTCTTTTTTTCTATTATTGTGGCAATATATAGGAATTTGTGTCAAGTAGGTTGAATTTGTTGTTTTTCAGTAGTGGTCTGACTGAAGTGATTTTCAGGGATTTTGGCATGATGCCTGTGGTTAGGGATAGGGTCAGAATTCTGGCAATGAATGCACTTAAGCCAGGTCATGTTATTTTGACCCAGCTTATGGAGCATGGATCTGTTGGTGAGGTAGTGGTATTGAGATTCCTTATGACATTCTCGATGTGTTCTGAGGAGCCTGGAATTAAGAAAGAAAACTTGGGTATGCTAGTGTCGTCTGTTGGAATTCTTTCTGGTTTGTATTCATTTCCACTGGTTTTGTTTTGGAAGTGATTTGCAAAGGTTTGCGGGTGATAGTGTTTGCATCATGCACACAAATAAAATACATACATGCATACATTGAGCAATTGAGCTCAAGACTCAATTATTTCTAGAACACTTTAAAAATGCAACATAATCCAACCAAAAGGCCCAGTCACATATCTAACACACAACTGCTAACACCATATTAATTTTCTATGATTATACATTAGCACTTGTTGTTTGAGCAGTGTATTGTACCTACAAACATCTTAGATTTACCATTTTTAAGAGTTCAATGTAATATATAAAAGTGGTTCATGTTGTTTATAAACTGCTTTGACCTTAAGATAAAACAGTAGATAAAAACAGGCAAATAAATGAAATTAAAAATGCCTACACACATACAGTATATACACACATACTGTATTTAAATACAAACAAAACATACAGAAAAGACATATATTGTGATAGGGCTGAAGCTAGTGAAGCTGTGAATTTGGAAAAAAACGCTGTCTTTCACAAAGCAGCTGACTTGCAGGAGCTGCAATTGTATAGCAACACAGCTAGAGGGAGCAGGCACCAACCTGCAGAGGCTGAGCGAACACACCCAAGTACTGATTATGCAGGGACTAATCAGATGCACCTGAAGAGCAGGCCAGGAAACTCTAAGAGGAGAACGGCTTTATAAGCAGAGAGCTACAGCCAGACTAGAGAGGGGAGAAAGAGGAGAAGAAGCCAGGATCCAAGAGAGAGAGACTCCAGGAGAAGCCAAGATCCAAGGGAGAGAGACTCCATGCCTAGAGGGAGGCCTGAGCACACCAGAAGGATTGAGAAAGGAACTTAAAGGTACTGGAAGGAAAGGTCCTGACAGTGGAATCCCCCATACTGAGAAGCAGAGAGGCCTGGATTCATTACCTGGCCGTCCCAAGCTTCAGGGACGACAAGCAGTGCCCAGGAGACTCACAGAAACAGTCTGTAAAGGAGACTGTATCTAAGGAAGGGTACCTGGTAAGGAAAATACCAGCAGCGCCGACTTCAGGAAGCCAAGGTACAGTGGTACTTTAATTCTAAAAAGGAGACTTAGCTCCTAGAAGGGCTTTTGAATCAGATAACCATTCTGAGAGGAATGAAAGAAGGCAAGAGTTCTGGAAGCCACGACATAGAGGCCTAAGAACAAGTCATGCTTCCTACTTGAAAAACCTTGAACAGCCCAGCTGGAGGATAGGTGAAGGAAATACTAATTTGCACACTATAGCAGCCAGGGAGAGCTCAAATACAGGAGAAAGCACAGATGAGCTGAAACTCATGCAAGTGGAGCCTGGGGATTTAGAAGCTTTGTCACAGGAGGAATTAATGGAATGCTCTATTTGTGTTGCGGGAAGCCTTGAGTCACTCCCAGAGCTATAGTTTACCAGAACCTGCATTAGCAATGATTTTGCTTGCATTGAGCTAAAGGAGAGCTGGTTTATTTGTTTCACTCCGAAGTTTAGAAAACCTTTTATATTCTACAAGGAACTGTGAAGCCTGTAACAGTTTTACTTGTTTAATAACACTTTGGCACAAACCTGAAAATAAGGAAAACTTTACTTTTGTTACTTAGCGAACCTCAGTGCTAAAAGGGAAATAAAAGCTTTTTGTTTACACTCTACTTGGCATCCTCAACTCATTTCTATACGGAGAATGGACTTCAAGGACCAAGGTGCATCTGGCCCAAAAGAGTCTTTTACTTCTACAATTGATTTAAATGCACAACCTGCCCCTGCAGCCACCGGCCACCAGGGGGGGTGGTGACAATATACACATACACATAGGGGTGGCCCAAGGGTTCTTGCCATTCTAGGCAGTTCCGATGTGCTGCCCCCACTATCGCATGCCATTACCACGCCGTGCCCAACATCCAGCCTCTCACCTGGGGTTGATAGCTTCTTTGAAGCTGTGCAGGCTTTAAAGCACACACGTTGACGCCCTTAGTCCTACCACTCCTGCTCCCTCTGACAGGAAGTTGCATTGGAGGAGCAGGAGCGGCAGGCCATGAGTGTGTGCATGAGCTTTAAGGCCTGCCACAGCTTCAAAGAGGTGATTACCGTGCCACCCATCAAACCCAGGTGAAAGACTGTATGCCGGGAATGGTGCAGCGACAGCATGTAGCGGTGGGGGAGGGGGGACCCTGAGGCCCTTTCCAGTGGAAGATCAGGAGAGGTGAAAGTGGGCTGTAGCCAGAATTGCCATGATGGGCAGAAGGAAGTCAATCAGCTGGAGAGTGCTACCTTGCAAGCACCTGCACAGCCACCTACCCAGATGTCGGGATACCATCCAGAGGTCCCTCCAGCCCTATTTCATTGGGCCCTGAGGCCCTCCGGGCTGTGCTCTAAGGGCAGGATTCACCTCTTTGGTGCCCCTTTGGCACACTGAAGGCGTAATTAGCAGCGGTGTTTGCTGTTCCCAGCTATAAGGTACACTGTTTGTGTTTTATTTTGTGTGTATCAGTGTGTTCTCTCAGCAATGGGGAAGAGGAAGAGGAAGAAAATTGTATTTGGCTTTTTACTACCTGCTTTGAGTGACTCGAAGGTGACTGGCTCTCCAGATAAACATTTTCTAACTCTTCAAACTCAGCAATCATCCCCAGATGGGGCGTCCATCAGCTCTGTGGTGAGGACCTTACCTCCGATCCCCATTCCATAATTGTCCTCTACTGTTGCATCTGATCCACCTCCAGAGTTGATGTTTTCTTGCTCTTCTGTCCTCCTTCCAAGGGCTGTGGTTTTGGAGGAAGTTGCTAGTTCTGAGGAAACTCCTCAGGATATTACGTTGAAAGACTTATGGCTTGCTATAGCTAATAATGATTTAAAGGTGTCTACTGTAGTTAAATCTCTTTGTGTGTTCACTCAAACTGTACAAAAAGTTCAGGAAGTAGACAGTTTGGGAGAAGTTGCTACTAATGTGTCAAAGTTTGGTACTCAGATGCATAAATTGCAGCAAACTAGTATTGCTTCAATTATTGATTCTCTTTATGTGCATAATAAGTTAGAGGCCTTGGAAAATTCTTCCAGGATCAATAACCTTTGAATTCTAAATTTTCCAGTGACATCTTTATTATCTGCTGAAATTCTCCTTGATAAATATTTTAGGGAAGTATTGTTATTTTCTGAGAAAATTGTGATCCAGAAATGCTTTTTCTTGCCACTTCGTAAATGTCAATAGGATGGTGATGGGGAAGGGCTTGATGTTTTATCCTTTGATATTAATCATGATATTACTAAGTTTCTGGAGGATTCTTCTGATGCTATAGCTAAGAGAGGTACTCTATTAGTTACATGTGTCTCAGTGGCTGACAAAGTTAAAGTTCTGAAAGCTTATTTCAAAAATAAGGAGAAGCTTTTCTGTGGTCAAAGACTGGACATATTTCTTGATGTGGCCAGGAAGACAGTTATGTTGAAGAGCATTCTGGCTTTAAAAGCTAAAGTACCAGAATGGGGGGCATCTTTTTTTATGCTACCCCGTAAATGTATGGTGAATTTGCTGGGGTTGACGTATGTGTTTTTTGACTCTTCTCATTTGGAGAGATTTCTGTTGGAACATAAGTCATAGAGGTGGGATCCTTCATTTTTGAGAAGCCTGCTAGTTTTAAAAGAGAGTTCTCCCTTTGACCCCCTAAAAGTTGTAATACTTTTTAAGTACTATTAGTACTCTTCCTTTATTCTCCTTTTCTTTCTGTAATGTGGACTACTTGATAGTATGATTTACCTTTCTGGCTCTTCCCATGTTTCCAGATGGATATTATTGATTGTCCTTTGTAGATTGATAGATTTGATATAAATCTGATAAACCTCAATAAAAAAAGGAATCAAATAAAACAAGACCAATTAAAAAAGGAAATAGTAGGAAATAGTAAAAAAAATGGAGACATTGCCAGGGCATGATTATTGCCAAATAAAGGAAATCCCAAATTATAGTGACAAGAATGATCACCAAAAATGAAAATAGTCACCAAACAGGAGGCGGGTTTGGTGAAATCATGTATTCGTGGTTTATTTTTTAACACAACTATATGCAGTGTCCTTATTGAATTCAAAATTTTTTATGGTAACTTTGGATTTCACGGCTCTATATACTAGCACTGATCGGGTGGAGGCCTTAAGGTTATTGGAATCATTGTTTTGTTTTGCTCCTTCATGTCTCCCCAAATCATTTCTATTGGACCTGATAAGGTTGGTATTAACACGTAATTATTTTTTATCAGAGGGGATATTTTTTCAACAAATATTTGGCATAGCCATGGGCGCGACTGTAGCTCCATCAATTGCAACCTTATACATGGCAGATTTGGAAGAGCGCTATATTTATTTGTCACCATTTTTTACTCATGTATTATTCTGGAAGAGATTTTTGGATGACATTTTTTTCTTGTGGACTTCTAATCTGTCTGATCTCCACAGTTTTGTGTCTTGGCTGAATGCTTTGAAATCCAATATAAAGTTTACTGCGCACATCAATCAGCATAAAATTGAAATTTTGGACATGCTTGTTTTTAAGGAGGGGGGAGAATTGAAGACTACTCTCTTCAGAAAATCAGTACAGAGGAATAGCCTTCTAAACTATCAGAGCTTTCATTCTGGACCTCTTTGTCAGGGGCTCCCTTTCGGGCAATTTCTCCGATTACAAAGATTGTGTTCTTCTAGCGGGGATTTTAAACAACATGCTCAGGATTTAAAATGTACATTGTTATGCAGAGGTTATCCTAGACAGGCAGTGGATCAAGCTTATCGTTGAACTTATCATTGGGAGTGGTTGCTTGATACGGAAGTGGAGACTCCGTTTGCCAGTACTATGGATTCTATAGTTGGAGTCCTTCCATATGTGTGTCACAGTCCTGAGATTGTTCGAATAATAAAAAAACATTGGTCTGTGCTGGGGTTACACCCTTGTTTTGTTAAACCTTTGATGATTGCCTTCTCTAGAGGCGCTAATTTGAAAGATTTACTTGTGAAATCTGCAACTCCTCTTAACAGACCAACTCCCCCTTTCATGGAAACTAGGGGACATTTCCCTTGCAACACATGCACGTTTTGCTCTACGACATCATCAGGGAAAAACTGGACTCATCCAACAACTGGTTGTTCCTTTGAATGCCGTTGGTCAACTACTTGCAAGTCAGCCTTTGTGGTTTACATCTCACAATGTATTTGTGCATTACTCTATGTTGGCAGAACATCATGCCCGATAAATGTCAGAATAAGTGAGCATACCTCTAGATTGTGTCAGTGTGTCATTTCAGCACTGATAGTGGAACATTGTTTATCTCATCATCATGTATTTGAAGAGCTAGTTGGACTGTGATTGATCAGATCCCTCAGGATCCTCGGGGAGGTGATTGAATCTCTCGTTTACAATGGCTGGAACAATGATGGATATATATTTTAAATACGGTCCATCCTCTTGGACTGAATCGAGAGATCGATTGGACCAGCTTGTTATAATCTTGTCCAATAGAACGTAGGGTTTCCCTGATGATCATGGGCATTCCCCTCCTTTCATTGGTGGTTCAATTTGGATTACTGTTTCTACAGTTCTGAATGTTATTAAGAAGTTTTCTGCTCATGGAACTGTCAATAACCTCCCAGGGCATGGTGGGAAGAGAAAAATTAATCCAAGAAGTCTTCGAAGGTTAGTTCGAATTGTTGGAAAAACATCATGTACAATATTGAAAGAGCTTAAGGCTGATCTGGAGCAATCTGGAGAGGTGGTTTAAACCTGCACCATATGCAGTGTATTAAATAAAGAGACTTCATGGGCAAAGGACAAGGAGAAACCTACTGCTCATAGACATAAAAAGGCATACTTGATCTTTGCCCAAACCCACCTTGAGAAACCATAATCCTTCTGGGAAAATGTTGTTTGGACAGATGAAACCAAACTGAGCTCTTTGGCAATGCAGACCAGCAATACATTTACAGGTGAAGCTTATAAGTTAAAAAAAACACCCTTCCTATAGTTAAATAAGGTGGAGGTTTGGTAATGTTGTGCAGCTCTTTTGCTGCCTCATGAACTGGAGGCCTGGAACATATTAAAGGAATCATGAAGTCAGATGACTACCAAGGTATTTTGGAGCGAAATGTGCTACCTAGTGTCAGAAAGCTAGGTCTGGATCGAAGGTCATGGGTCTTCCAGAAGGACAATGACCCAAAATATACATCCAAAAGTACAAAAGAATGGTTTAAAATGAAAAAATGGACTGTTTTAAACTGGCCAGCAGTGAGTCCTGATCTCAATCCAATCAAGAACCTTTGGAAAGAGCTGAAATCTGCCATTGGTAAAAGGTATCCTGGAAACATTCATGAGCTGGAAGAAATCGCAGTTGAAGAGTGGGAGAAGCTACCAGCAGATAGATGTGCGAAACTTATAGATGGCTACAAGAAACGTTTGGAGACTGTCATCACTGCCAAGGGTTGTGCAACTAAATATTAGTGAAGGGTGCCATTAATCCTATCCAAGTCAGACATGTTTTTTGTTGTATACCTAGAACATAAGAACATAAGATATGCCATACTGGGTCAGACCAAGGTCCATCAAACCCAGTATCCTGTTTCCAACAGTGGCCAATCTAGGTCATACATACCTAGCAGTTTCCCCAAAAGACACTGGGTCAAGCATTGATATCCTGGGTCCCTGTGATCAGCCTTTAATTATCTCATGTTCCAGAGAAGGATTGTGTATTTTAATTTACTGTAATTTGGTTTTCCCTTTTGTTTGTATTTTGTTGGAAAATATAAATAAAGAAATTTAAAAAAAGTGGCCCTGGGGGAAGTGAGTCAGATGAGTTAGGCACTATGTCTATAAACCTCTGATCCCCGCAGGTTTGTTGTTTTCCCACTGTAATAGAGGCATCCAAAATTGTAAAATATCCAGGTAATCTTTCAGTTCATAAGTTAGTTATTTAGTTATACATAGTACAAACACCTGATGGAATACAGCTTTTAAGTGAAGCCTGTCTAGTAGCTTGCTTATTTATGTATATTGTAGAAAATGTTATATACTGCCTTCCTGGAAAAGACTATTCAAAGCAGTTTACAGGATTAAAATACAGGATTCATAAAATCAACAATAAAAGCTCACCTATACATAAAAATACTAAACAATAAAAAACACGTAAGAAGACAAAGAATAACAAACAAGCCTACACTGAAAAGGGAGCTACACCCATGTTCTGTACAAAGGCTACCATCAAGCAGGAAAAGGAAAGGCATTTAGTTTCTTGAGAACTACTGTAACTCTGAAAGCAACGAGTTACATAGCGTTGAAGCCAGTCGAAGATGCTCTGGCTTGCCAACTGCTCTTACTGTAATGAGTTTGTAAACAAGTTCTTTTCATTGTAAACTGTCCCTGATGACTGGAAGGAGTGGTATATAAAAACGTTTAAATAAATAAATACTGAGGGAACTTCGAACATGCCACCTTGAGTAGAACATAAGGGTGGAATATAATTCATAAGGGGGGATATAACATTTTAAACAGTCCAATAAATACTGAGGTTTTTGTTTCTGAACCACCTTTAAAAGTTAAGGACAAATGTTTGAACTGTGTTTCTTTTTACCAGAAGGTACAGAAACATAGTCAGTGGTACTCTCAATTTCCTTTATCTCTGTAAACATCCTTCCAGCTGTATTCTGAATAATTTGTAGTTTACATGTGCTCTTTGCTGGAAAACCCACATACAAACTAGTGCAAGAGTCAAGAGTACTGACCACTAGACCTGCGTGATCGTAAAGAACCCTGGTCCAAATATGGTCTGAGTTGTTTTATCAGCCTTAACTTATAAAATGGGTTTGATGACAGTTGGCTATAGCAGGAGAGAGAAAGTAGCACTTGACACAGGGAATTGCTCCCGAAACGTGCACGTCGTGCCATCAAGCTGTGCCTAACTGTGTTTGGATCTTGAGTTCCAGCTTGTTCAGGATGGACTAAGTTAAGTCAAATAAGTTGTTTTTTCCCGTAATTTGATTAAAATGGAGTTTACCGTCTGGAGTGGATGGATATAAGTTTCTTCCTCCCTCGGCATACTCCGACAAAAAACAATTGAAAAAAAACGTATGTAAGGTTTTTTTTGAGGGACTTTTTTGGTGATTGATTTACATTAGCTTTGTTTCATCACCTTATTGGGGATTTTTGAGTGGATTAACTTATAAAATGCCTATTGCATATCTGTCTAAAAGTATGTCTCTCAGAAATTAAGGGGTTGATATTCAGAAGAGTTTAGGTAGCTTGCAACATCTGCAAACTGCATAAACCCTGTGACTTGCTATCTAGAAAAATGTCGTTGAATATCCCCACAGACCACAAGAAAGATGCTTGGTTAATTCTGAGATGGTCTCTAGACCATCCCAACAGCTATCAGGTCAGCGGCAATATTCAGCTGCTAACTAGTAGCTAACCAGCTGCTAACCAGTAGCCAAACTTTCAGGTCAAAGGCTGTCCTAACTTTACATTTGTGGTTTTGCTATCCAGTTTTGCAGCTCAACATTGCTGCTAAAAGGATGGCAGTACTTCTAGCCAGTGAAACCGGATATTAGCACCAGACTCCAGATCGGCTCAAGTACTGGCTTTAATTAAAGTGGCAGCGGCCAGGTGTTTTAAAGATGCCGACCTTGGTCACTGAATATCAACTTCTAAGAGATGGTTAATTAGGGAAATGCCCTGTTTAGTTTTCAGCAGGGCTGCATTTTCTAAGAATCCAAGTTCACATTGGATTATTAGCAGACTGCAGCGTAACTTTATTCTACATCTCTTGTGTATCCACAAGACAACTTCCAATCAAAACATTTTTAGCACTGAATATCTACAGCAAACGTGAAAGGAATTTCCCCACCGTGCAAGTTCTGCCAACAGCATGAATGTGCAGGCACAGAGACAGTAGGAGAAGAGAGACTGAGAGAACCATAGAAGAAAATAGTATTTGTTTAGCAAAATCTATTCTTCAGAAATGCATGCTGTTTCGATCACCTTGTTATCGTTTGGGGTTCTGCAAACGTATTATTTGATCATTTGCTTCAGTATATTTCCAAGCACTGAAGTAAGGTTGACCAGTTTACAATGACCTGGAGCCATTCGTTTTTTCTTTTTTTTTTGAAACTTTTATTTTCATTTTGCAACAAACAAAGAAACAACACACCAAAAGATACAAAACAAGTATACAATAAGGAAAAGTAAACCCATTACCCCCCACCCCGGTGCTTCATCTCTACACGTTTGTATCAGCATGTGAGCGCTTCCAGTTAACAGTGATTATACATCAAACAATCAAAAAAATATCCACAATACAGCATGATCATGAGACAGAGATATATACAAAGTTAGACAGTCAGATGAGAGCATTTAGCAAAATGTACATATTCATTGAACATCTTCCATTAAGACCAATAAGAAGGAGTCTGAACGGAGGAAGCACACAGACGAGGTATTTGTTCATATTTACTGTAGAGACAGGCATGATTCCACCATTCATTGAGGCTCAGATGGGAACTAATTTCCCAGTATTACTCAATGAGGGAAACAGCAATGCCAAGCATAAAGTTCAAAAGGAGATAAGCTATTTCTTGGGAGAGAGGGGATCCCCGCAACTGGGCGAAGTCCCACTACCCTCCGAGAAAGGGACTCCGGAGAGTGCAATATAGACTAAATACGACCCCAGACCCGACGCCAGTTATACTGTAGTGCGGGATATTCATGCATAACATGAAATGAAGTAATAAACCAATGGCCACAGGACGTGTCCAGCAACCATTACCCTGAGTAGTGTTCCATATGTCTAAACTGTGAGGAGTGTAAAAACACCGGTGGGCTAGAAAGAAGAGGGTCTGAGTGAGTGAGGCGGGTCAGAAACCCGTGTCCCTCTGCTCCAGATAAGGCTCCATTGCTCCGAGGTTAAAGTCACATGCAATTCTCTCTCCCATACTTTCTGCGCTATAGAGGTGTCTCTAGTGATAGCATTACATAAGGTTTAGTAAAATTGGATGCTACACCCGGTAAACTACCGAGAGATCGGAAGTTTCCAATCAACCTTATGCAGAGAGTGCCGATGGCGGGAGTACTCTAGTGCTCCGAATGCAATGCTGAAGTTACACTGACCAGAGTCGGGAGTCGAAAGGTTGCATAGGAATATTATAGGCACCTAAAGTGTCGAAAAACATTGGTGGATAGTGGGAGTCTAATGGGAGAGTCATACCAGGGAGTAAGGTAAAAGGAATCGGTGAGCAAAGGACCGCTACTATATCTAGCCACACAGGTCTGCTCGGTACTGGAGCTTCCAACCAACAAGCACCTTGTTTGAGAAGAAAAGATTGAGGGAGCACTTGAATAAAATCGCCACCAAGTATTAATGGAGCATTAGCGGAGGCCGAGGCCAACTGCGCAAAACTTGCATAGTGAGCAGGGTTGTCCACATTCGGGACATAGTGCAAATACACGTGAATTCACTATCTCCAACCTCAAGGTGTACACGGGCCCATCTACCCTCCATGTCAGCGCTAATATCAGGTACAGTAGCGTGCAAAAACTTCTTGACCAGAATGACTATCCCGTACCATTTGGAAACGGTGGGAGAGTAGGCAGCTACCATGTGAGGCCTAGCATTGAGTTTCAGTGTTTCAGCAGAGTGTAGTGCGTTTCCTGAAGAAACACCTAATCAACGTGCTCGTGGCTAAGATAGCTAAGGATTTTCTTTCTGCTGAGTGGACCAGCAATGCCTTGTACGATGAATAATAAGATTTTACATGAGGCCATTCAGAAAAGTTAAAATTCTGAGCATGATAGCACACATAATGTCACTGTGTCCCTCAAACTGACTGTATCTGGCTGTACACATGACATAGGAAAATAAGCTAATATAATACAAGGAAGCGCCCCACATTAACAAAGATAACCGCAGTACGGTAGAGGAGAAGCAAAACCCCAAAATTACTGGCGACCATGTGTCTGCGGGGAGAAACCCCAGAGAAGGCCGGAATTGAAAATACATATAACCTGTAGGACTGTGCGTGCTCCGAATCCGACCGAGGCACACATCATGAAGGGATAGGATACCAAAGACAAAAGTCATACAGAGAAAGAAAGAAAGTCCAGGCTATTTCTGTGCTGGGCTATGATCGCCGCATCGGGCCCTTCAAAATGGCGGACAGAGCCGGCAGATAAGAGTCCAAAATTTGGGATTAGCGCATCTGTTCTGCTTCTTTGGAGTCCAAAAATGTTGATAATAGATCAGGATCCTCGAACGTCCTGGTCTGGTTATGGAGAGTCACTCGGAGCTTCGCTGGATACAACAGGCCAAAGCGAGCCTGTAGCTGTTGAAGTCGAGGGCGAAGAGCAAGGAGTTTCTTCCGACGGTCAACGGTAGGCTTTGCCAAATCAGGAAAGAAGGAGACCTTACGACCTTCATATTCCAAATGATGATTCGCTCGGGCAGCATGTAAAATTTGTTTCCACTTGTTGATATCGTAGCAAGCTAAAGATAATAGGCCGGGGGGTCGTGCGGTTGAGCGCCATGCGGGCAGGAACACGGTGTGCTCGATCGATTTCCAGTTCTCTGTGAAAAGTAATCTTCAGCAAGGAGGGAAGAGTTTTGAGCAAGAATTCTCTTATATCTCCTGCTTCCACTCCCTCCGGCATTCCAAGGAGCCTCACATTGTTGCGACGGGCGCGATTATTGCTATCTTCCAACTCCTTTTGAAGATTCTGTATCTGGCGCTCAGCCTCGTCCAGTTTGCCCAAGCGCACCTCGTGCGAGTCGAGGACCCCCGCCATATTGTCCTGCCGTAATGAAAGACCTTCAAGTCGGTCTTGGAGCACTCCAAAGTCTTCTCGCATGGCTCGAAGCGCTTCTCCATTAGACTGCACCAATTCCTTCACGCCGCGTATTTCCTCCAAAATCTCCAGGTGCATTGCGGGGTTTTCACGAAATGGAACCATCTTCTGCGGGGAGGATACCTCCGTTTTGGAGCGTTTTCCGTGAGAAGAAGAAGGAGACCCGAAGTCCAAGCGCGCTGGTTTGTGGGCCGCCATCCCCCCCGAGGTGCCCCGGTCAGCTCGGAGCAAAATAGTAAATTTATATAGGTATTAAGTCAGGATTCTGAGTAGGCCTCTCGGGAGCTTCAACGCAAAGCGTCCTACCCGCTGGACATCAGGCTCCGCCCCCCGCCATTCGTTTTTTCTAATTTAAAGATAGATACAGCGCTTGCCTGTTTCTACCTTTTCCTGCCTTCTAAGGGCTTGATTTTGTATGTGAGAAATCCTAAAATAAGGTTGTGCAGATGCTTATGTGCCTTTATAAAACAGACTCCCAGATCCAGCCCCAATAGCACACAAATGCTGATATATGCACTTACATCCGCTCCTATACTCTCTGCTTGTACAGTCAAACCTCGGTTTTCGTTTGCCCCGGTTTTCATACGCTTCGGTTTTCAACGTCTTTTATGACTGAGATTTTGTCCCGGTTCTCGTACATCGCCTCGGTTTTCGTAAAGTACAGTACTGTAAATACATACACCCTCGCGCTGCACACCAGTCTGTATACACTGCCGGAACGCCCGCCCGGTCCCGGCAGCACTGTCCCCCGGACTCACCAATCGCAGCGTGATGAGAAGCGAAAGCCAGCTGAGCACGTAAATGAAACACATCCTCGAGCCTGGTCAGAGTCAGAGAGGCAAGGATTGCGCAGAGAGGAAGGCCCCGATCTCGTCCACGTCCACCGCCTGCCCGTTCTCTGGAGCGCCCCCCTCAGGCTCGGAGGTAGCAGGGAAGAAAAGCTGTCAACTTAAGCAGGAGATGTTGCATGAATGTGGGAGGCAGTTTCTTTCTCTTGCAGGGTATGTCTGAAGCTATATCATGAAGATTTTCTGCCATTCTGAAGCATTGAGCAGATAATGTAAAGGTATTTTAATGGGCTGAATCCAATGTGATTCCGAAGAGAGCTGGGCACAGCAGCTTGTCAGGGGTGGCTAAGGCCAGATGTTAACATACTGTACTGTACAGTACTGAACTTAGCTTGCTTTCAGTGATGTTAAATGTTCATTTATCCATTTCATTAGTCATTATATATTTATTTCTCATTGTTTTCTGCATGTAAAAATATAGTTGTTCTCTATAAAATGTATTTTTTGTGAATATTTTTGGGTGTCTGGAACGGATTAATTGGATTTACATTATTTCTTATGGGAAATATTGCTTCAGTTTTCATACGTTTCGGTTTTAGTCAGACTTTTTCGAACGGATTAATCATGAAAACCGAGGTTTGACTGTACTCTTATTTTATACAATTCACATGTGCATCACAACTCCACCTCTTCTCCAAGCAAATGATACCCTCAGGAACACCTTCACGCGATAGTTATTTAAGCATGTGCCATCTTGTTATTACTTATATGTGTGTAGTGACCCCTTGCGGGTGTCCCTGGGCTCAGAGCAAACCTGGCAGGAGTCTCCCTCCGGCAGGCTCAATCTTCCCCTAAATGCTTAGTGCCTGCTCCGTCACCTATCTTATCTCTCCCTACACCCTTTGGGAACACTGTTCTTTTGGCAGATCCCTTCTGTCTGTGCCCTTCTTTTCCACTGCCAACTCCAGACTTCAATCTTTCTACCTTGCTGCTCCTTATGCCTGGAACCAACTACCTGAGTCAGCACCTCAGTATCCATCTGTGGCCTTGTTCAAATCCAGGCTAAAAACTCATATTTTTCAGTTTGATTTTGGATCCTGTTCCCCTTAGTCTCCTGTTCACCTTCTATGTGTTTCCTTACCATTCCCCTAGATATATCCTGGTCCTTGTTGTGTTGTCTTTTATAACTGTTGTGTTGTCTTTCTTGATTAGACTGTAAACTCTTATGAGAAGGGACTCAGAACATAAGAAATGTTATACTGGGTCAGAACAAGGTTCATCAAACCCAATATCCTGTTTCCATCAGTGGCCAATCCAGGTTACAAGTATCTTGCGGGTTCCCAAGAAGGACAAGACAGCAGGGGGCGAGGTGAAGAGAAGGGAGTCTTTTATTTATTTTTTTATTTACATTCTCTTATATACAGCGCTATTTTGCATCAGTGCGGTTTACATTGAACAAACTGAAATTACATTGAACAGGGCATTATAACTTGGAGATAACTATTTTTCAGGGAACATGGGCTATGGAGGGTTAAGTGGCTTGCCCAAGACCACAAGGAGCACCTGTGGGACTAGAAACCACAGTCCTTCCGGCCCAGGTTTGCTGTCCTCTAGTGGGATTAGTTATTATTTATTAGTTAGAGCTCTACACCTCACCCCCTGTCATTTTGTTCGCTGCTCTGCAAGTGTGTGTGCTCCCTAGTGCACCAGGTTCCCAAAAAAGGTACACAGGTTCAACAATGCTTGTCTGGGGTAAGCAGTGGATATCCCAGGTCCTCTTTATGATTTATGGACCTTTCTTCCAGGAACTTGTCCACTGCATGTCCCGTAGCCTTACTACTTTTTGATGGTTAAAAGATAGAACCAATCTACCTTTACCCGTTCCATTAATTCATTAATTTATAGGTCTCTATCATAACTCCCCTCAACCGTCTTTTTTTCCAAGTTGAAGAGCCCTAACCTTTTAATCTTTTCCTCATAGGGATATCTTTCCATCCCCTTTACCATTTTGGTGGCTCTTCTCTGTACCTTTTTCTAATTCTGCTATATCCTGTTGAAGATATGGTGACCAGTATTGCACACAATACTCAAGGTGCGGTCAAACCATGGAATGATACAGAGGCATTATATATCCTTGTGGAACCTGTTTGTTTATTTATTTATTTAAACCGTTTTTCTATACCACCCCTTCCAGAGATCAGAGGCAATTTACATTTAAACAAACCAGTTATATATAACAGTTTTACAAACCGAAATGGTTTAACTTTTTTACAGTTACATGAGAACGTGAAACATAAGTATAAATACAATAAACTATATACAAAGTGAGTTTCTGGATCATGAGATTAAACGGCAATTGTTAACATAAACTTGAATTTGAGGGTTGCAGATGGGCATGGGTGAAATATTGCCTCAGTCAATGTTGTTAAAGTATTCAGTAAAAAGAAGAGGGTTTAGCTCTTTTTGAAAGGTCTGCAGGTCTTCGATTGACCTGATGGCGTCTGGTAATGAGTTCCAAAGTGTTGGTGCGGTATAAGTATTTATTTATTTATTTATTTAATTCTCTTATATACCGCGCTATTCTGCATCAGTGCGGTTTACATTGAACAAACCTGCCAGGTAACTTGTTTCCCTGAAAATAAGACCGGGTCTTATATTTATTTTTGCTCCAAAAGATGCACTTGGGCTTATTTTCAGGGGCTTATTTTTTTCATATACAACAATCCACATTTATTCGTGAACAACTTTTTTTAAGTACAGCAATCTACATTTATTCAAATACAATCATGTCTTCTTCTTCTGGAACATCGTCAAAACTCTCCAAACCCCGAATTCCGGCCTGATTTTCTTGCGACTTCATTCCCTGTAGAACCATTGGCCCCAATCTCTCATGTCTAGCAATAGAGCTCTCCTTAAATGAGCACTTCTTGTCCAAGCACTCAATGTACTGTTCTGTACCTCTCAATCAGTACTGATAGCACTTGAAGCTGATTGGCTGCCATCTCATGACAGGCAGCCAATCAGTGAAGTGTAGCATGCTGCTGCTGCTGTGGGCAGCACGCACGGAGAAGCGGGGGATGCAGGCAGCGTGACAGCACAATGTGATTACCTGTGATCACATTGGGAATGAGTGGCGCTGCAGCGCCCGCCTGCACACATGATCAGCACCCACCTGCCATGAACAGTCAGAAATCAAATATTTGTGCAGCCAGCGCACCCCTTCCCCCCCCCCCCCCCCCCCCGGTACCGAATCTGTCAGTCCGCCCATGATCTGCACTAGGTCTTATTTTCGGGGTAGGGCTTATATTATGGGAATCTCAGAAAAATGTGCTATGTCTTCTTTTCAGGATAGGTCTTATTTTCGGGGAAACAGGGTATTTGTGACCTGGATTGGCCACTGTTGGAAACATGATACTAGGCTTTAATGACATTGGTCTTACCACGTATGGCATTTATTATGTTCTTATGTTCCTTACCTTTATTCTGCATTCCTTTCCTTATAATTCCTAGTATTCTATTTGCTTTCTTGGCTGCCATATCATACTGAATGGAGAATTTCAATGTATTATTCACAATGATGCCTAAATATTTTTTCTGGAACCTTGCTTCATTTAACCATAGTTTGGTTGTTCTTTTCTAGGTGCATAACTTTGCATTTGTCCACATTAAATTTCATCTGCCAATTGGTTGTCCAGTCTTCCAATTTATCAAAGACTTTGCAATTTTTCACAATCCTCTTGTGTTTTGACAACTTTGAATAAGTTTGTGTCATCTGCAGATTTGAAAATCTCAATCATTGTTCCCATTTCCAGGTCATTTATTAAGATGTTAAAAGCAGTAGGCGCAGCACAGATCCCTGGGGTATTCACCTTTCTCCATTGAGAAAATTGGCCATTTAGCCTTCTCTCTGCTTTCTATCTTTTAACCAGTTCCTGATTCACAATAGTACACTGCCTCCTATCCCATGAATTTTTAATTTTGCCAAGAGTCTTTCATGAGGGACCTTGTCAAAGGCTTTCTGAAAATCCAGATATACTATATCAACCAGCTCACCTTTGTCTACCTGTTTATTCACATCTTCAAAAAAATATAACAGATTCATAAGACAAGACTTTCCTTGACTAAATCCATATTGACTTTCTCCCATTGAACTGTGACTATCTATATGTTCAGTAATTTTATTCTT
Organism: Ichthyophis bannanicus; assembly: GCA_033557465.1. Classification (NCBI taxonomy): domain Eukaryota; kingdom Metazoa; phylum Chordata; class Amphibia; order Gymnophiona; family Ichthyophiidae; genus Ichthyophis; species Ichthyophis bannanicus. The sequence continues at coordinate 302,010,415 of CM066036.1, read as the reverse complement.
TATAATGATTTCTATGATTTTGCCCAGTATTGATATCAGCTTCACAGGTCTGAGATTTCCCGTATCACCCCTAGAATCCTTTTTAAAAATTGGCGTTACATTGAGCATTCTCTAATCTTCAAGTACTACAGATGATTTTAATGATAGTTCACAGATTATGATTGGTAGGTCTGCAATCTGATATTTCTAGTCTTTCAACACCCTTGGATGTATACCATCTGGTCCAGGTGATTCGCTACTCTTCAATTTATCAAGTAGTTGTAATCAGTTCATTATCTTTAAATACTATTTCAGGCATGGGTAACTTCCCTACTTCTTCTTCAGTAAAAACCGAGGCAAAGAATTCATTCATTCTTTCTGCTATGTCCTTGTCCTCCCCTCTATCATCCAATGTCCAACTGACTCTCTCACAGTTCTTTTTGCTATGAATATACTTGAAAAAGTTTTTATTATGTGCTTTTGCTTCCACGGCAAGCTTCCGGCCTTATCAATGCTTTACATCTAACTTGCCACTGCTTATGTTTCCCGTTTTTGTCATTTGGCTTCTTTTTTAATTTCCTGAAAGATGCTTTTTGGCTACAACAGCCTCTCTGACCTCACCTTTCAATCATTCTGGCAGCTTTTTGGTCTTTCTTCTACTTTTCTTAAAGCATGGAATACATCTGCTCTGAGTTTCCAAGACAGTATTTTGAAACAAAGCCCATGCTTGATGTAAATCTTTAACCTTTGCAGCTGCTCCTTTTAGTTTTTTCTTAACTATTTTTCTCATTTTATCATAGTCTCCCTTTTGAAAGTTAAAGGTAGTACAGTATATTCCTTGCTGTCCTTCCTCCATTTATTAAATCAACTGCAATCATGCTATGACTACTATTGCCAAGTGGTCCCAGCACTGTTATCTCTTGCACCAGATCCTGTGTTCCACTAAGGATTACGTCCAAAATAGCTCCTCCTCTTGTTGGTTCATGAATCAACTATCTCTTACATGTCTCTTTACAGTGCTGTGTATGCCTTTTAGTGCTACACAAATGATAAGTAGTAGTAGTACCTAAGGAAGAAGGGTGTTAGTGGTTAGAATTTCCCTCTTTTCTCCAAGGAAAACTCCAAAATAAATGTGGCTGTGAACAAGGCTGGCTATAATATATATATATTTTTAATTTAGCATTTAGTAGCTCTTATATAAAGCATGCAACTCAATCCCAGACAGCCCTGGGAACCAAACAGAACAACACCAAACAGGGGCGGCCCAAGGGGGGTGCGGGGCCATGTGCGGAGACTCGGTGCGGGGCCTCATTTGCATAAGGGGCCTCATTTGCATAAATATTTGCATAATGTTACCATATACTAACTTTTAGTAAACATGCCTCTTAATGAGTGTATGGATAAAGAAAGACTAAAAGATTTCTACATTACTTTAATCCAGTGCCAACCACCAGACACATTAGGAACTACTACAAACACTGCCCATTTAGAACCCATAGCAAACCCGCCGTATCCTAACAGCACTACCAGGACTCACAAAGCACCATACCCTACCTATCAAAAGGAAACATGCAAATATTAAACCAATACATTTCAGAGAACAACAATACATGACCTACTGGGAAAGAGAACAAGTGGCAATGTCAAATAGGAATTACATAAACAGAATACCTCAGCTCAGTTACACATGCAGAACATAGACCATCACCAAACAAGGAATCACAATTTAGAAACAGGAAGACAATAATTAAACTGGGAATCCCAAAAGCCAAACTTGGAATGTACAACACTGTAGAAATAAAACTATACATTAATTTGCTCTTGTACTAAACAAAGCGCAGACGTTAATGATGCACATTTACCAGAGCTGACATATTCCAATTAATAAATTCAAAATAAAGAGATATTTTTCTACCTTTAGTGCATTTTTTTTCAGCTGCAATTGCTCCAGCCACTTTCTTCTGGTTTCTTTGTGCCTTCTGCTAACTCTCCATCGTCTGCTGTCCATTTGTCCTTTCTTCTCTCTTCTAGTTTTTTTCCATTCTCTCTCTACATCTGCTTTAACATACTAATCTTTCTCCTTTTGCTCTTTCCTCATTCCTATTTCATCCACTCAAATTTTACCCCTCCATCCTCAATCCACACTTACTCTCCCAATACCCGGCCAATTGTAGATTTTTTATCCCTCCCACACAAAATATTTTTCCCCTCTCCATTTTACTCTCCCAGCCCCATCCCATTCTAATCCTCCCCAAACATCAGCTCCCTTCTAGTTCCAACCTCACCCAGCATCCATTCCCTTCTAGTCCCTGCATCAGCCCATTTCCAGTCCTAGCCCCCCCATCAGCCCATTTCCATTCCTAGCAACCCCCAACCCAATACCTGTCCTAGCCCCCCCATCAAACCATTACCAGTCCTAACCCCCCATCAGCCCACTTCCAGTCCTAACCCCATCAACCCATTTCCAGTCAGCCCCCCATAGCCCAATGCCAGTCCTAACCCCCCATCAGCCCACAGCCCATTACCAGTCCTAACCCCATCAGCCCACCTCAAGTCCTAACCCCTCCCCATCAGCCCATTTCCTGTCCTAGCCCCCCCATAGCCCATTATCAGTCCTAACCCCCCCATAGCCCATTACCAGACAGCCCCCATCAGCCAGCAGCCCATTACCAGTCCTTAACCCCTCCATAGCCCATTACCAGTTCTAACCCCCCCCAACAGCCCACAGCCCATTACCAGTCCTAACCCCATCAGCCCAACTCAAGTCCTAACCCCTCCCTATCAGCCCATTTCCTGTCCTAGCCCCCCCATAGCCCATTATCAGTCCTAACCCCCCCATAGCCCATTACCAGTCCTAACCCCATCAGCGCACCTCCAGTGTTAACCCCCATCAGCCCATTTCCAGTCCTAGCCCATTACCAGTCCTAACCCCCCTCAACAACCCACAGCCCATTACCAGTCCTAACCCCATCAGCCCACCTCCAGTCTTAACCCCCCCATCAGCCCATTTCCAGTCCTAGCCCCCCATAGCCCATTACCAGTCCTAACCACACCCAACAGCCCATCTCAAGTCCTAACCCCTCCCCATCAGCCCATTTCCTGTCCTAGTCCCCCATAGCCCATTACCAGTCCTAACCCCATCAGCCCACCTCCAGTCTTAATCCCCCCAGCCCATTTCAGTCCTAGCAACCCCCCCAACCCATTACCAGTCCTAGCCCCCCATAGCCCACTCCCAGTCCTAATCCCACCAGCCCATTTCCAGTCCTAATCCCCCATCACCCAATTTTTAGTTTAAGCCCCCCCATAGCCCATTACCAGTCCTAACCCCCCATCAACCCACTTCCAGTCCTAATCCCACCAGCCCATTTCCAGTCCTAATCCCCCATCACCCAATTTTTAGTTTAAGCCCCCCCATAGCCCATTACCAGTCCTAACCCCCCATCAACCCACTTCCAGTCCTAATCCCATCAGCCCATATACAGACTTAGCTCCCCCCAGCCCATCAACAATCCTAACCTCCCACAGCCCAACACCACTCCTACCCCCCCAGCCCAACACCACTCCTAACCCCCCCCATAGCCCATCACCACTCCTAACCCCCCCCCCCAGCCCAGCCCAGCCCAGCCCAGGGAAAAATGTTTTTAAAAGAAAGCTGCTGCCACTGCCGGGGCCGCCGCAGCAGAATCGAGTGTGCCGCGGGGCCCCCCTGCCCAGCAGAGCCTGCCCTCCCCTGTATCACCTCTCTTTCAGCTGCCTGCAGTCACATGCGCCGGTTTCAGAGCGCGAAGGAAACTAGTTTCCCTTTCGCGGCTCTGTTAAGCCCGCGGGGGCTGATGGGCACTTCCCATCAGCCCCCGCCGGCTTAACAGAGCAGCGAGGGAGAAACTCTCCTCTCGCACTCTGAAACCGGCGCGTGTGACTGCAGGCAGCTGAAAGAGAGGTGATACAGGGGAGGGCAGGCTCTGCTGGGCAGGGGGGGCCCCGTGGCACACTTGATTCTGCCGCGGCGGCCCCGGCAGCGGCAGCAGACAGCTTTTTTTTTTTTTTTAAATTTAACTTTTAGATCAGAATGTTTTTTGCGCGGGGCCCCCTGAAACGCGGGGCCCTGTGCAAAAAACATTCTCGCTCAATGGACGGGCCGGCCCTGACACCGAATAAATTAATCCCTGTCCCCCATTACTCACCCTCCCCTCCTAATTCACCCTCCATCTGTGCCACCATGTTCAATAGTCAGTCCAAATATCTTCCATCTTCTCTCTTGGCCTATGATAAACAACTGTCAGCTTTTGCAGGCTATAGAATCTATGTAGCCTTGTGCAAAATCCCTTAGTTCCCAGTAGTGTCAATTAGCTGAAATTTCACATGGGGTAGCTATAATGGTAAATTAAAAAAAAATCCCAGTACTTCCTCTGCACTGACGAGTCATAATAATGCAACAAAAATACTTCTGTATCATGATTCAAAGGAAACCCAATAATACCGTACGTTCCTTAATAACAATACATTTGTCCCAATATTCCCATGCCCCAGGGCATTCCCACCACATATGATAAAAGTTCTCCTGCAGCCCACACTCCTGCCAAAACTTACATAAGAACATAAGATATGCCATACTGGGTCAGACCAAGGTCCATCAAGCCCAGTATTCTGTTTCCAACAGTGGCCAATCTAGGTCATATGTACCTAGCAGTTTCCCCAAGGGACACAGGTTCCACAATGCTTGTATTGGTTCAAGCATTGATATCCTGGGTCCCTTCTTAATAATGGTTTATGGACCTTTCCTCCAGGAACTTGTCCAAACCTTTTTTAAACCCAGCTACACTAACAGCCTTTACTACATTTATTTATTTTATTTATTATTTTTATTTCTTATATACCGCGCTTTTAATCAGTGTGGTTTACAAATGAACAAATTTAAACACAATGATACAGTCAGCATTGGTTTTTTACAATGAACAGGGTACAAAAACTTGGCGGTAAACAGGGTTAACTATATACAAAAAACGTAGTGGAAAGTAGGGTTAACTATGTACATGGCATTTTTGGTTAACTACATGGTAGTGGTAAATAGATATAATTATAGTACAGTATAAATACGGAATGGGTAAAGTATGCAAGTATGAACCATCATGATTAGCCATTTTCCACCGGGGTCAAGAGGGCAAGATCAACATGCGGGCTATGTTCAATCGGAGTTGCTTCAGGGTAGTATATTAGGAACAAGTGATGTTTTAAGACCTTTCTGAATGTCGTGAGACTAGTGATGGCTCTAATTGCGGGTGGAAGGGCATTCCAGGCTCTGGGCCCAAACAGTGAGAAGGCTCTAGAGGCTGTTGATTTAGAGCATTTCGTAAAGAGTTTCGGAAGGTCATGGAGTTCAATGCAGCAGATCTCTTGGATCTGTTTGTTGGAGTGACATGTATCATATTGCTGATAGGTGATAGGGATGGGCTCTTTGCAGCTTTAAAAGTCATGACCAGGGTTTTATATAGGGTTCTGGCCTGGAGGGGTAGCCAGTGTAAACTCTTCAGTATTGGTGTTATGTGCTCTGAGCGTGGAGCACCTACGAGAATTCTCGCGGCTGCATTCATGGCCAGACGGAGGGGAGTTAGAGTAGATTGTGGGAGACCGTGTAGTATGATATTGGCAAAATCCAGGTGTGGTAGTACCAGGGCTTGGAAGATAGTGCGGAAATCGGAGTAGTCAAGAAGAGGTCGGAGATTACGTAGGGATCAAATCTTTTGGTAAATTGAGTTTGTTGCTTTCTTGATGTGTGCTGACATATCAAGCCACTGATCTAATGTAATCCCTAAGTATCAGATTGTGGGTTGTGCCTTCAGCTCAATGTTGTTTACTTGTAATGAGGTAGGGGGTATGAATGTTGGATTCCGTGTTACGAATAGGACGTCTGTTTTGTTGTGATTTATACGTAGATTCTGTTTGAGGAGCCAGTTTGATACAGCTTCGAAGCAATGAGCTATTGATGTAAAATCTGGTTGTTTTACGTTGAATGGAGCATACATCAGGATGTCATCCGCATATGCTAGACATTGAATGTTGAAGGTACGTATCACATCACAGATTGGCTGCATATAGATATTGAACATTAGTGCGGACAAGGAGGAACCCTGAGGGACACCTTGTTTAAGTGGGAATGAATCAGATGTTGCTTCTCCTGTTCTGACGCTGCTGTCTATCAGATAAGTAAGATTTGCACCAATTCAGGGCTAGACCTTGAATACCCTTCTCTTTGAGGCGCTGTAGGAGAGTATTGTGGTTTACTGAATCAAATGCGGCAGCTATGTCGAGAAAGATGAGAATGAACCCTTGATGTATATTGTCGATGCTTATGATTAGGTTATTGAAGAGGGTTGTGAGGAGGATGTCAACACCATGTTCTTCTCTAAAACCATGTTGTGAGGGGTCCAGGGGAGCTTCTGAGTCAACATGTTGTTGTATTTGTCGCTGGACTACTTTTTCCATGATTTCTCCCAATGGTAACAAATTCCAGAGTTTGATTACACATTGAGTGAAAAAATATTTTCTTTTATTAGTCTTAAATAGTTTACCCTGTAGCTTCATTGCATGTCCCCTAGTCTTTCTATATTCTGATAAGGTAAACAATCGATCTACGCTTACCCGTTCCACTCCGTTCATTAATTTATAGACTTTTATCATATCTCCCCTCAGCCATCTCTTTTCCAGGTTAAAGAGCCCTAACCTTTTTAGCCTTTCTTCATAGGAGTATCCTTCCATCCCTTTTACCATTTTGGTGGCTCTTCTCTGAACCTTTTCTAAAATCGCTATATCCTTTTTAAGATACGGCGACCAGAATGGCACACAATATTCAAGGTGCGGTCTCACCATGAAACGATATAGAGGCATTATAATATCTTTTGTTATATTTTCCATTCCTTTCCTTATCATACCTAGCATTCTATTTGCTCTCTTGGCCGCCGCTGCACACTGGGCCGAGGGTTTTAACATGGTATCCACAATGACGCCTAAATCTTTTTCCTGGGTGGTGGTTCCTAATGTGGAACCTTGCATCGTGTAACCATAGTTTGGGTTGTTCTTCCCTAGGTGCATAACCTTGCACTTGTCCTCATTACATTTCATCTGCCAGTCTTCCAATTTATCAAGATCCTCTTGCAATTTTCCACAATCCTCTTGGGTTTTAACAACTTTAAATAGTTTTGTGTCATCTGCAAATTTGATAACCTCACTTGTTATTCCACTTTCCAGGTCATTTATGAATATGTCAAAAAGCAGCGGACCCAGCACAGATCCCTGGGGTACACCACTATTCATCGTTCTCCATTGGGAAAATTGGCCATTTAGCCCTACCCTCTGCTTTCTATCTTTTAACCAGTTCCTGATCCACAATAGTACACTGCCTCCTATCCCATGACTCTTTGTTTTGCCAAAAGTCTTTCATGAGGGACTTTGTCAAAGGCTTTCTGAAAGTCCAGATACACAATATCAATCGACTCACCTTTGTCCACCTGATTATTCACTCCTTCAAAAAAACAAAACAGATTAGTAAGACAAGATCTTCCTTGTCTAAAGCCATGTTGGCTGTCTCCCATTAGGTCATGACTATCTACATGCTGAGTAATTTTATTCTTTATGATGGTTTCTACCATTTTTCCCGGTACTGATGTCAGGCTCACCGGTCTGTAGTTTTCTGGATCACCCCTGGAACCCTTTTTAAAAATTGGTGTTACATTGGCGATCCTCCAATCTTCAGGTATTAGAGATGATTTTAATGATAGTTCACAGATTACTAATAGCAGGTCTGCAATCTCATATTTCAGTTATTTCAACACCCTTGGATGTATACCATCCGGCCCAGGTGATTTGCTTCTCTTCAGTTTATCTAATAGTTGTAATACATCTTCCCGATGTATCGATATTTCCTTCAATTCTTCCTTTAAATACCACTTCAGTCATGGGTAACATCCCTACATCTTCCTCAGTAAAGACTGAAGCAAAGAATTCATTCAATCTCTCCGCTATCGCCTTGTCGCCTCTTCGTGCTCCTTTAACCTCTTTATCATCTAATGGACCAACTGACTCTCTCACAGGTTTTTTGCTACGAATGTACTTGAAAAGGTCTTTACTTCGCGTTTTTGCTTCCGCAGCAAGCTTCTTCTCAAATTTTCCCTTTGCCTGCCTTATTAATGCCTTGCATTTGACTTGCCAGTGCTTGTGCTGTTTCCAGGTTTCGTCGTTTGGCTCTTTTTTCCATTTCTTGAAAGATACTTTTTTGGCAACAACAGCCTCTCTGACCTCACCTTTAAACCATGCTGGCAGTTTTTGGACTTCCTTCCACTTTTCTTAAAGCGTGGAATACAGCTGGTCTGGGCTTCCAAGATAGTATTTTTCAACAACAGCCAAGCCTGATGTACGTCTTTAACCTTTGCAACTGCTCCTTTTAGTTTTTTCTTAACTGTTTTCCTCATTTTATCATAGTCTCCCTTTCGAAAGTTAAAAGGTAGTACTGTGGATTTCCTTACTATCCCTCCTCCTCTAATTAAATCAAAGATGATCCTGCTATGATCACTATTGCCAAGTGGCCCCAACACCCTTATCTCTTGCACTAGATCTGGTGTTCCACTAAGGACTAGGTCTAATATGGCTTCCCCTCTGGTTGGATCATGAACCAGCTGCTCCAAGAAGCAGTCATTTATTTTATCTAGGAACTTTATCTCCCTAGCATGTCCTGACGTGACACTGACCCAGTCGATACCGGGGTAGTTGAAATCACCCATATTATTACTGCGCTGTAACTTTTGTTAGCTTCCTTGATTTCTTTGAGCATTTCATCATCCATTTGGTCATTCTGGCCAGGCGCTCAATAGTACACCCTCACTGCCATTGCCTTCCCCCTTTTACATAGAATTTCAATCCATATAGATTCTACTGCAGATTTTGTTTCCTGCAAAACTTTAATCCTTTCTGACTCAATGCCCTCTCTAACATAGAGAGCAACCCCTCCACCAATTTGATCAGCTCTATCATTACGATATAGTTTGTACCCAGGTACCACTGATTGTCCTCCTTCCACCATGTCTCTGATATTCCAATCATATCTAACCTTTCATTTAGTGCTATATATTCTAACTCTCCCATCTTATTTTTTAGACTTCTAGCATTTGCATACAAGCATTTTAGAGAATGTATTTTATTCGTATTAATTTGGCTATTGTTAGACATGGGTAATTTAGGATCTTTAAGCTCTGTCTGCTCCATACTTGAGGGCATTTGGGCTACTTTACTCTTTTGTGGAACCTCTCTGCTTTTGGTAGTATCCTTCAAAGATACATTCTTCCGAACCATCCGCTCTTGGGCGACTGTCGGCTTTCCCCACCCTTTATCTTACTCAGTTGCTGCAGAATCAAATACCAATGATACAGCATTTTCAGCCCAATCTCCTCTTTAGCAGCTACTGAAAAACATTGAATATTCAAGAATATATTCCGCCACTCTCTCAGTTCAAGAGCCAACCCCAGGTCCTTCTCCCGCTGTAGCAGATGTCTCAGAATCAGTCTGCTACATCCACCATCTACCCTCACATAAGACCTCCTTAAACGTCTTACCCCTCCATGCCTCCCCCTAGTCTTACCCCCTTTCAAATAATGCTGAAGTGGCAAATATCCATATCTATCCTGCCACTCAAGCACATATCCTTCCCTTGGGCTTCAAAAGACTTTAGCTAAACCAACTCAAATAGATGGAGCAGCCTTAGAATCCCTTTACCCTCCCACCTCTTAAAAAGAGGATTGGTTATTCTGGGAGGGAACTCAGCATTACCTCTGATGGGGGTCAGAAAAGCCACCCACTTACCCTCCAATAATTTCCCTCATTCCTTCCTCCACAATTCAATTGTAAAACAGGTATAGGAATTTTGCCCCAGAGCCCAAACCTTATGTCCCATATCTTCCCATTAAAATGGATTTAAATTGTAAAAGCTGATATATGCAAATCACTAAATTGAAAATATATATTTTTTTACTTTCTCTGTCCCTTTGCTGGAATCGAGGACAGGAGGCCACCAAACAGGTGGGAGTCGGGGACACAGCTTAAAAATCAGGGAAAGTTCCTGAAAATTGGGGGAATTTGGTAATCTAATCATAGATCCCCTCACTTGGTTTGCAGCTTGTCGTGTTGTGAGAGTTTGTGTGCATCAGTGAAGCTGAGGGTTAAGCTATTGGTAGTTTAACTACTGTCAGGGTCTCCCAAGATGGACAGGCCTCAGCTGAGGTGCCATACCAAGACAAACCACCCATCTGGGCCGCAGCAGAATGGGACTGTGTTGGTGGAGAAGGATCATATTTCTGTGACAATGGCAACTTAAACTGCATGGAAAAAAGGCCTGGCAATCTACTTCCGTATCTTGCCATGAAAACCCAATGGATAGTAACAACAAAACAAATTGCACTGTGGTGCTGGAAGATAAGAGCCCCCAGGTCAGAAAGCACTCAACTGGCTACTGGGGAGGAGCTGAAGACTTTTCAGAGTAAAGCCAGCATTTATGATGTGGTTGGGTCAAAGCCTTCAGGACATCTGACTGCTGATGTAGCTGCGCATGAAATGAGAGTCAGAAGCTGCAAAGATGCCTTACATATTGGGACATGGAACGTACAAAGCATGAACCAAGTGAACTTGGAGGTGGTCAAGAATGAAATGGAATGTGTACAACTTGATCTGTTGGGTTTCAGTGAACTGAAGTGGACTGGCATCGGGCACTTTGCATCAGATGATCACATGGTCTACTATGCTGGAAATGAAAGACAAAGAAGAAATGATGTTGCTTTAATAATTAAGAAGAAATTTACAAGAACTATAATGAAAGACAATGCAGTTAGTGAATGCTTAATTTCTATTCATCTACGAGGAATGCCTATCAACGCAACTATAATTCAAGTATATGCCCTAACAACATCTGCAGAAGAGAATGAAATTGAAGAGTTCTATGAACAAGTACAAGCTGAAATTGACAGAACATGCAAACAGGATATCCTGATAGTCATGAATGGCTGGTACGCAAATGTTGGCAACAAAGAAGAAGGCAAAATGGTTGGAAAGTATGGACTTTACTACAGAAATGAAGCTGGAGAAAGATTGATAGAATTCTGCAAGACCAATGATCTATTCATCTCAAACACCTTCCTCCAGCAACACAAGCGGTGATTGTATATATGGACTTTGCCCAATTGATTGTACAAAAATCAAATTGACTACATCTGTGGAAGTCAACAATGGAAAAGCTCTATAACATCAACAAAGACAAAACCTGGAGCTGACTGTGGTACAGTTATCAACTACTAGTATGCAAACTCAAGCTAAAGTTGAAAAACAGCAAGCCGCTCATGAATGTAGCAAAATATGACCTTGAGAATATACCACTAGAATTTAAAGACTGCCTGCAAAATCGATTTGCTACTTTAGATACAAAGGACAGAACTCCAGAAGAGTTATGGAATGACATCAAGAAGGTTGTGTTGGAAGAAAGCAAGAAGTCTCTACAAAAGGTGAAAAAGCAAAAACGATCAAAATGGATGACGGAAGAAACTCTGAAAATTGCCCAGAAACGCAGAGAAGCTAAAGCCAAAGGAGAAAGATAGGCAATCACAGAACTCTATAGAGATTTCCAATGTGCAGCAAGACAAGACTAGCTAAGATATTTGAAAAGGAAGCACAACGACAAATACAAGACCACATCGATACTGAAGCCCCTCTAAATTCACATCAGCACGGCTTCAGAGAATTACATGGCGTAGAAACCCTTCTTACCTCCCTCTTCAATGATATTACCACCTTTGTTGACAACATCCACCAAGGATGTGTACTTATCTTCATCGACATAGCTGCAGCTTTCGACTCTGTTCACCACGGCCTACTAATTGAACGCCTAAAAGAAAAAGGCATTACCGGCCTCGCTCTCGACTGGTGCAGATCATACCTTGAGGGAAGAGGACAGCACAGGGCGTCCCTCAAGGATCATCACTATCATCTCTCATGTTTAACATTTACATTCAACCCGTCTGTAACATCATAAAATCCTTCAATGTGCAATGGCAGATATATGCCGATGACATCCTTCTTTACATGCCATTCTCCACAAAGCAAATGGACCTCTCACCTCTTATTGATTGTTTTGACGCAGTATCCGAATGGTTTCTAACGCAAAATCAACATAAGAAAACAGAGGTACTCTTTGTCACGAAAAATCAATACTTTACCCCTCCTCCTCATATAAAAGTGAGAGAAGCCGAACTACAAACACTGAAAATTACACATATCCCACATTGTTAAAGCTGTATATTTCAAGATCCGGACACTCAAACACCTCCGAACCCTTATTGGACCCAAGTGACTTCCGAACTGTTTATCAAGCCCTTATCCTACCACCCATTTTGACTTCGCCAACGCCATTCTCCAAGGGCTCCCACAATCTACATTGACCCCCTTACAACTGGCCATGAACGCTGCTGCTAGAGTTCTATTTGGAGCAGCGAGATATGACCATATCACACCCATCTTATTGCAGCTCCACTGGCTCCCAACACATGGAAGAATACTATTTAAGACCCTAGTACTCACCTTTAAAGCCATCCACAATATAACTGCTTCAACGCTAGTCAATCTACTTCAACCCACTCCACCCAACAGATCCAGAAGATCTACATCAGCAAACACCTAATTATACCAAATGCTTCAACAAAATGCACACTAACAACCCCAACAGAGCATTCAGTCTTTATGCTCCCAAATGTTGGAATACACTGCCTCCAGAAATTCGATCAATCTCTGATCTCATGCAATTCAGGAAAGCACTCAAGCACCACTTATTTATACAATACTACCAAATCAATCCTAATACACCATAGACACACCCATCCTCTAGTCCTAATGCATATCCATAGATTTATCATAAGATATTCACAAAATCATTGTTATATATGTAAATAATTTTGTGCATTTCTCCCTAAGTTATCCAAGTTTTTCTTCCCTGTTCTATGTAAAACTGTTATTGTTAATTATGGTTCCATGTAAACCGCGCTGATGCTAAAGAGTGCGGTATATAAGAAAAATAAATAAATAAATAAATAAAAGTACTACAATGACGCATGCAAGGAAATAGAAGCAGAAACTATTAGAAGAACAAGATTGGCTTTCCTAAAGCTATGAGATTTAAAGAAAAAGTTCCAGCCTCAAATTGGAATGTTACAAGACGTTCAAGGATCTATTTTGAATGATGCTGAGAAGATCAAGAAAAGGTGGAAAGAAATACAGAGATTTTATATGATAAAGATCAAGTGGACCAACAGCCGTTTCAACCTGTACCTTATGATCTGCAACTATTGGTGATAAAAGAATTCAAAGCAGCATTGAAAGCCTTATCAAAGAACAAAGCACTAGGCATTGATGGCATTTCCATAGAAGTATTACAGCAATCTGATGCAGCTGTTACCATATTTACAAGGCTCTGCTAGGAAATTTCGAAGACAACATCATGGCCAACTGATTGGAAAAGATCTGTGTTTATACCAGTACTAAAGAAAGGTGATCCAACTGACTGTGGAAATTATTGCACAATCACTCTGATCCCACATACCAGCAAGATTCTACTGAAGATTATTCAACAGAGACTACAACCATACCTAGAATAAGAACTACCTGAAGTGCAAGCAGGTTTCAGGAAAGGGCGAGGAATGAGAGACATCATCGTGGATGTGAGATGGATCGTTAAAAAGACTAAAGAATACCAAAATGATATTTATTTGTGCTTTGTTTACTACAGCAAGGCTTTTGACTGTGTAAACCATGAGAAACTCTGGGCCACATTAAGAAGCATGTGTATACTAGAACACCTGATCGTTCTCTTTCACAACCTTTACATTGATCAAGAAGGAACAGTTTGAATAGAACAAGGAGAAACAGAATGGTTTAAAATCCGCATAAGTGTACAACAAGGCTGCATACTTTACCCCTACCTGTTTAATTTATATGCAGAACAACAGAGGTGTGAAGATTGATGGAAGACTCATCAACAGCCTTTGCTATGCTGATGATACCACATCACTGGCTGAAAGTGAAGATGATCTGAAACATTTGCTTCTCAAGATCAAGGAACATAGTCTTAAAATGGGCCTGCACCTTAATGTAAAGAAGACAAAGATCATGACAACTGTCAAAATCAATAAGTTCATCATTGATGGAGAAGAAATTGAAATCATGGACAACATTAACCTACTTGGATCAACTATCAATAAAGAAGCAACAAGCAATCAAGAAATTTGATGATGCATTGCTCTTGGCAGAATGGTTATGAAGGACCTAGACAAGATTCTCAAGAGCAGAGATGTCTCTCTCCATACAAAGATTTGACTTGTTCAAGCCATAGTATTTTCACTAACATCATATGGATGCGAAAGTTGGACAGTGAAAAAGATAGACAGGAAGAAAATTGATGCCTTTGAATTATAATGCTGGTGGCAAATACTGTTTATACCATGGACTGCCCGAAGAACAAACCAGTCAATACTACAGGAGATCAAACCTAAGCTTTCTTTAGAAGCTCAGATGACAAGACTTCGACTTTCAACTTTGGACACATCATTCGAAGAGAGAGATCATTAGAGAAAGACATCATGCTTGGCAAGGTAGAAGGTCAATGCAAAAGAGTAAAGCCAGCAATGAGATGGATCGATACAATAAAAGCAACTATGGGTACCAGTCTGTCAACAGTGAGTCACCTGACTGAAGACTGATTGTAATTTAGGACAACTATCCAGAGTGTCGCCATGAGTCATCATCGACTCGATGGCACTTAACAACAACAACAATCATAGGCCTGCCATGGCTGCCACACATGACCTATTCCCTTCCCTCTCCCTACCACCTCTGTAAGCCTACTTCTTCCCAGGCATGCTTAAGCATAATAAAGCAGATGTGGATGGCACATGTCTCTCCTCTCATAAACTTCCTGCCACAAGGTGTGGGATCCAGAAGAGTTTTAGTGCATTCCTGCACTTTGAGGCCCCACACCATCCACAGCTATTTTACTATCCTTAAGCATGCCCAGGCAGAAGTAGGCTGACAGCGATGGGAGAGGGAGCAGCTCATGTGTTGAAGGAGGGGAGTGTGTATGTGAAATCCCCTCCAATCATGTATGTCACACACCTAATGTATGTGACTAGTTATCTATGGGCTCCACTCCCTCTCGAGCCCTGAACCTCCCTCTGCCCAGAAGGGGTTGCTACTCATCTGTTCCACCTGAGCTTCCTGTGGCCATTCATTACTCCATTGCTTCTCAGCTGCTGGACCCCACTACTCTGCCTGAGCTGCCTGGGGCCATACATTGTCTCAGCCACTGGGCCCTGCTCCACCTGTGGTTGTTGCTCCATCTGCCGCCTCTGCTGATGGACCTCACTCCTGCTCTAGGGACTGCTGCTCCAGGTGCTGCTCACTGCTGGATCTCATCTCATGTAGTTGTCAGATCCAGGTATTTCTTGGCAGAAGATCAAAATGTGACAGGGCCTTCCTTCTCTTGCTTTTGCCATCCTGACCTGAAGAAGAAGGTTTTAACCTTCAAAGGTTGTCCAAAAATGTATTGTTAGTCCAATAAAAAGGTATCACTTTATTTTCCTTTTTTTCTTTTTTTTTAAATGTAACTACGTTATCCAAAGTGTTATCAAGAATCTCCAATTTGAAAGTTAAGGTAGATGAAAATACTAAGTGGATGAATTTAATGGAAGAGAAAGTCAAGAAAATGGAAAAGCACATTCTTGATGAAGTTCAATTTTTTTGCATTATAACATAGAGGGCCTGGAAAATATGATTAGGACCCGCATGTTGAATTTTATACATTTTCCTAAATTCACAATGGCTGCTACAGTGGATGAAAAGGTATACGCTGAAGAGTCTGTAAATACCTGCACAGTCTCTCTTTCTCTTGTCGCAACAGTATATCATATTCCTCCTTTCATTAAGAGGAAGGGAGAGTCTGTTCAATAGAACACTCAAGTTTCCTTTGATCTTTTAAATTTAACACAGGTTTTGGAAGAAGATGGATAAAAGCCTGCAATGGCTATACAAGTTAAATTTGTTCTAGATCCAGATAGGAACTGGGTTCTCCATTTGTTTTTTAAATGACAGAATACTCTGAGCCCGATATTCAGCGCCGGCAGCTAGTGCTGCCAACACAGCTAGTCACCAGCACTGCATATTAAACCCAGATATTCAATGCTGAGGTCATATCCAGCCCCGGCACTGAATATCTGGGGTAGCCACATAGGTTAATTGGTAACTGAGAAGTGGCAATACTGAGTCGCTGCCCAGTTAGCGATATGTGGCGAAATTTAGGCCAGTTTTACCTGCGCCTGACTTTCACCACATCTTGCTAACTGGATAGCAGCTCAATGTCGCCTCTGCCCGGTTACCGATTGGCTCTGCCTCCACAGCGACCGGAACGCTTCCGACTCGCCCCATTGCTAAGCGGTTAGCATCAGGGCATGTAAGGCTGGCAGTTGCGGATATTCAGTGGCACTAACTGTGATAGTGCCACCAAATATCCCATTCACCGTGACTAACATGGTTAGCAGCTCTGCTAACCGCATTAATCACTTGGAATATCGGTTCCTAAGTTGTAAGATTAGAGTCTTTCCAGATCTGACTAACAGTGATGTAAAAGAAATATAGCCAGTTTTTGTTATTAAGAACTAGAATTCTTCAGACTGGGGTCTTTCTTGGCTTAACTTTCTAGGGTGGAACAAGATGGTAAATGTGACGATTTCTTTACCTCTTGCTTTGCTATGATATGGTGAAGAGGAAGGATAAGACACATGTTCAGATTAGAGCATGGGCTCCTCTCCTTGCTCTTGCCCTATGATACTTTTGTTTGCCATGATGACCCTGCACATGCAGATCCAAGGATTTGGCCATTGAAGGAGTGTCCACAGGAAGGAGGATCAGCAACCATTTTAGCTGTGGACGCCATCCTTAGTCCCAAGAACTGGAAGCAACTTCTGGATCCAGCAAGTGCTTACCGGAAGTGGAAAGCAGCTTGTGACGCTTGACATTGGCCTAACTTCACTTTTGGTGGAAGGTGGGGTTTCCCCCAGCATGGCAACAAGAAAAGATTTGGTGGTTGGAAGTAGCGCTGTGGTCCCTGGCCCTGGTAAGAGGTTTCTGTTTAAGGGGTTCCTACCCAAGGTAATACACTATTCAACAAAAGAATGAAGCGCTGTAACCCTTAGACAAAATGATTAAGAAAGATGAACAACAAAAATATGTATATAGTTTACTTCTGTTCAACTGTACATAGTTCTCTAATTGTTAATTGTTAATTGTTACTTGTTAACTGTAATTACCTAACTACAAATTGTTATATGTAAAAACAGATCACCCTGTTTATTGTTGTTATATGGAAACCGCACCTGATCAATGGAAGGAGCGGTATATAAATAATCATTAAATTAAATTAAATTTAGACTGCAATTGATGGCTTGGATAAGGCCCTTTATGGGCAGCTTCAACAACTTTCATCTCAGGTTTCTAAAACAGTATTGCTACAGAAGTGACACAACATGTAGCTGAAATTGAAATCTTAATGTCAAGATGGATGAAGTGATGGATCTTAAGGTGGAAAAACTGGTACAAGAAGAAGGTGTGCTTATTAAAGATAATACTTTTCGTCATAGGAGATTGGAAAATCTGAAGAACGTGCCTAGAAGAAGGAGCTTGAGTTTTATTAATTTTTTTAAGACTGAGTATGTGCTAGGGAGATGTTAAGAAAATATATGCCGGTGAATTTAAAATCGCTATCAAAATCTTTGACACCTGTAGCAGGATTTTTATATTCTGGCTCCCAAGATGGAGGGCTCCATTGGATGATCAGACCGATATGTTGGAAAGTACTACAGATAGTTTGAACTTGGCTGCAATAATAAAGTCCTCTAAAAAAAGATGTTTTGTTTGCTAAAACTGATATTTCCATTTGTGGTTGAAGCTGACCAGGACTTGATTCTAAGCTTATAATTTAATACGGACTTGATTTATTTTATAATCTTAAGATTATGATTTTTCCGAGGTTTCTAGGGCCACACAGAAAAAGAAACAATTTTTACTTATGCATCTCTGTGTTTTACAAATGTAAAGTACATTTTTTTAGTCATCCCAGGTAGCCTTTTTCCAAGTGATAAATTGGTATCAACCCCAATTGATAAAAGGGCTGCCGTGAGACCATGCTATGAGCTTCCATTAAGATTTGTGTGTAGTCAATTTCTTACTCACCCTTTTTCTGGATTAATGTATTGTAGGATATTTTTCCTTTTTTCCCCTCAAGTTGTCTGTTTCACCCATAATTCAACATAATTCACCCAACAATTCACTAGTCCCAGCATATTATAGAACTGTATAAATGAATCACTATTGAATTGACCAACTGCTACCTAGACTAACACTGTAAATAGTTCAGAGTTTGTTGCATGTTATTGTTATATTGTTCTATTGCTACACTGTTTTATTTCCCTATACAACAGTGTGTCTCCTATGGTCCTATTACATTTTCTTGAATGGTAGAAAAGCGGTATAAAAATAAATTTAAATAAATAAAAAAACTAAAATAATTGAGGACTTTTTTATTGCCATTTTTGTTAATTAATTTGTTCTTTTGATAATGATGTGTAAATGATCTATTTCTTATGTTAACAAGTCATATACATGGTTTTTGTAATTGCAAATTGATAAATAAAATTAAAAAGCAAAGAAGAAAAGGACAAAAAAATGTTCCGTGTAAATGTGTCATTAAATACCTATCTGTGACATTGTATAGCTTATGAACCATCTCAGATAGTGGCTTTTTTAAATAACAAGGAACCACAAGAGCAAGCAATGCGATGTGCGCCTTCAAGCCAGTGCTGACTTCTGGTGACCCAGCTGCTCCTGGGTTTTCATGGCAGTATGATTGGAAGTAGATTGCCGGGCCTTTTCTTCTGAGACAATGGAGGGTTAAATGACTTGCCCAAGGTCACAAGGAGTACTAGTGGGAATCAAACGCTGGTCTCTTGATTGCGAAGCTAGTGCTCCAACCACAAGAATCTATTTTATTTTATTTTTTTAACACCCCTACATCCCTACTTAAGCTTCTTCAGTCCTCATGAAAGAGTTAATGTTATTCCAGTAATCTTCCTCCCATTTTTTAAATTTAGACTGCACTCGTATAGTTTTTCCCTTTGGTTATCGGAAGACTGGTAGCGTTGATAATATAACAAACATCTTGGGGGTATTTTACTAAAACGCGTTAGCTGTCAGCGTGTGTTCTGGTGTATGCCGAAGGTGTGCTAGGATATGTGTCGATAGCTAGCTTGGGTACACCAACAGAGAAGCACTACGTCAACGTGCTAAACGACAAGCCAGTCAAACAAACGTGGATAGCAAGAAAGGATCGGTTTTATTGGGCCAATGACTTTGAGTTAATTCAATATAACCGATCCTTCCTTGCTATCCACGTTTGTTTGACTGGCTTGATAGCTAGATTGGGGCCATGACAGGACCAGTTTCTATGCTGTGAATGGCATGATGGGAGTGGTAAGGGGGTAGAGTTAATGGGAGTGGTGAGCACTACACAGTGTAGGATAAACACCGTACACTAACTGTGACTCTTGCAATTCACCTAACGCTACCTCAATAAGTGGAATTAAGTGCGCCCATGTTATTTGTATACTGTGTTAGGGCCCAAGGCTCTGTGTTAACTGCTGGGAACATGCTTTCCATGCTCCTGATGGTTAATGTGATGGTGTTGCACCTAATGCACCATGGTTTTGTAACTAGTGACGGATTTGGTGCAACACCTTAGCATTCTTTAGTAAAAGACCCCCTTTGTCTTTTTCTTTTTGCATGTTTAAGCCATGTGATGCAGTTGTATATCAAGAAGCATTTTTGTGGATCATGTATTAAAAATATGCAGTAAATATAAAGTTAAAGAAAAAAGAAAATGACAGATAACATTCCAATGCACATCCTTATCTTATTCCAGCAGATGGTCCAAAGCGCAGGAAATCCCTGAGAAGAAAGCTGGACAGTTTCTCTAAAGAGAAGAAAGGCAAGTATATGCTCAAGAAATTGGGTTAAAATTAAAATAAAGGTACAATGTGGAAAGAGGTACCTGAACTAGGAGAGTGTTAGACAGTGTACTCCATAGAGAGGTGGCAAAGTGAGATCCTGGTCATAGAAACTGCGCTCCAAAGCAGACAGGCATTCATAAATATGGAAAAAGGGAAGGCTTGATGTATGTCGGAGACCATACTGTTTTAAAAGAAGAAAAGGATTAATGTCTTCCAATTAATTATACAGCAGGAATGGAAAAGCATGATGCCTTTTCAAGATGCACGTAAATAGTCTGACAAGACCGTCAAATAATTGCACCAGTGGAGTGCAAGAGGCTAGTAGACTAGGCAGCCTGAAGGAGGACACCACACACGACTGAATTCTCTTTTCAAAGGCAAAGGAAATCACTTTTTTCATATACTGATTACAGTGAGCCAGGGCAAGGCACCCTATCTACCCCATGACATTATGTCCTATGAAATACTACCAGAAGTACTTTTCTTATTAACGTGCACTTTCTGCTGGTTCTCCACATGGCCACAAGGCATATTCTACTTCTTTTCTTCATGACCTGAAGGTAGTCCTGCCTTTTAAAAGGGGGGTTGGTTTTACTTCTTTAGTGAACCTTATAAAATAAGTGCAACATGTGCCTGCCTTTTAAAAGGAGACTACTCGCTGAGAAGATATTGCTTCATGTGTGGCCAAGCCTCTGCTCCCCATGAACACCAGCATACTCAGAGGGGCATATTCAAAGTGGTTGAGCCAGCTAAACCATGATCAATGAGATATTCAATAGCTGAATATTCCGTTGAGCTAAATTGTTTAGTGCCGCCGAATATCCACTGCTGTCCATTTTGTATGCCCTGACGCTAACTGCTTAGCATTGGGGTTGTTCCAGGGGTGGGTGGGGTTGCACTGGGTTTAGCTGGTCAGCAGTGATATTAAGTAACTGGCTGGTTAATCCTAACCGGCTAAAGTTCGGCCATAAAAAGGCTGGCCTAACTTTAGCCGGTTTAGCTATCTGGTCAATGGCTCTATTTAGCTGTTGACCGGATAACTAATCCTCCATGCCACCAAACTGGATAGTCAATGCTGTTGGCTGCATATGAGCCTGGCATTGAATATCCAGATCTAAATTTAAAGCAGTGATGGCCAGCTACTTCACTTGGGCTGGCCACCACCACTGAAAATGTCTCCCTCGGATTTTTAGGATACCCCAATGAATTTGCATGAGATTTGCATGCATAATCTTTCAGCTGTACGCAAATCTATCTCATGGATTCATTAGGAATAACCTGAAAACCTGAGTGGACTGATGGCTACAGGCCCTGCCACTGCTTTGCAAGAAATCTGTAGTTTAGAATATTTACCTTTTGGGAACTTGTGTCTTAAAACCAGGGAAAAGAAAGATTTGGGGTTAAACTAATAAATTCTATGGAGCCAATACTCAGTGGCGGTGGCCAAGCATACTTAAAGCAGATGGGTGCCACCACTTTAACTAGAATGGATATTAACTGCTAGACTTTATCTGGTGTCTGACGCTGAATACCTGGTTTCGCCAGACAGCAGTCGTTATCTGGTCGGTGGCAATCTTAAGCAGAGTGGGGGAGTAGCCTAATAGTAAGAGCAGTTGCCCTGCTGACCAAAGAAACTGGGGTTAAAATCCCACCACCACTCCTTATGACCCTGGGCAGGCCATTTAATCTCTGACTGCCTCAGGTACAAACTTAGATTAAAGCTTTCCAGGGAATGGGAAATACCTTTTGTACCTGACTGCAACTTGTCTTAAACTATTACTGCTGGAAAGGTGTGAGCCAAATACTGAATAAATGAATAATGAGTTAGAAAGACTCTGTCTCTGGTAAGTCCCACTTGTGTGTGTGTGTGGGGGGGGGGGGGGGGGGGTAATGGGCTATATAGAATGCTACCTGTCTCTCTCCAAAGGGATTATCAACAGTCTTCTTTAAGAAAGTCTGCAGCCCAGAGTTCAGGGCTGGGCGAGCATGGCTCAGAGGGAGAGGTTAACAACCCAGCAGACTGTAGGAGGAAGAGAAGCCTCTGGAGCCAAGTCCTTCCAAGGCAAGCTGTGCAAAGGAGTTCTGAGGTAAGAACTTTAACGGGGGCTGGAGGAAGGGCTGGGAGAACCAGCTTGTGGAGGTTTAACAAGCTGGGACAGAAGTAATGCTGCTTTTGTTTTCTATGAACTGCTGTCTGTCCTGGGTTTTGCTTTGTGGAGGTTTAAGAAGCTGGGACAGAATAAAAACTGTTTTTGTTTCCCTGAACTGCTATCTAGCCTGTGTTGTAAAGAAAACCCCTTCCTACCACACATCACACTACCACAGGGGAATGTTCATAGGCATTTACATAGTTTGCAGACCTGCAAACCATATAAATGTCGGTTAGCGGGACATTCAGCAGGCTATCTGCGGGTACCACCACTACACACCCCGCTACTATGTGGCTAGCACTGAGGCATTCTGGGGCGGAACAGAGATGGCACCCATTGATGACCAGGCAGTAGGGATATTGAGCCACTGCCAGTTAGCAACCTGCAGATAAAGATACGTGGGGCAAAATCTGGCCTATTTTTACCCATGCAAACTAACCAGGCAGCGGTTCAATATCGCCGCTGCCCGGTTAAGTTCTGCGCTATGCGGTGCCCCAGCTATTCAATACCAGAAGGCGTGATGGCTATGCGCTTTAGGAGCAATAGCCACCGCTGCTGAATATCCCCCCCCCCCTACTGTGTTTAATTTGGATGTGCTGCTTTTTTGGAAGTGTGCTAAAACCAGGAAAGCCAGAGTTCAAATCCTAGTGCTGCTCCTTGTGATCTTGAGCAAGTCCTTTAATCTTCCATTGCTGAAGGTACAAACATTTGGGGGTGGGGGGGTGGGAGGGAGGCTTATATTCAAACGCATTTACCCAATTTGCAGACCTGCAAAGATGTAACTGCCGCTCTGCAGGGTATGCAGTGTTACTAACATGGTTAGTGTTGCTGAATATCTGTGGGGACTGCTGCTCTACCCCTTGATTCTAACTGACTAGCACTGGGGCGTGTTGGGGCATACCAGGGTAGCATCCATTGCTAACTGGGCAGCCAAGATATTGACCCGCTGCCCAGTTAGCGATACACAAAGAGAGTCAGCCACAGGAAACCATGGCCTAACCTTTGCCACAGAAGCTAACTGGGCAGTGGCTGGATATCACCGTTGCCCAATTAGCTGGCGGAAGTCTAGGCAGCCTGGATATTCAGTGCTGGAGCCGGGATTTAAGTTCATTGCTGGTGGCTATCAGCTTTAGCAGTGCTGAATATCGGGCCCTTAGAATATAAGCTCTCTGGGGACAGGAAAATACTTACTGTACCTGAATGTAACTCACCTTGAATTTCTGAGAAAGGGCATGAGATAAATCCAATTCCCTTAACCTAACCAGCCATTCACCTGTCCTAACTTTATCCAGTTTGCGGCTGACTATCACCAGTGATTGGATAGTGATAGGGGCCACCCATGATGGCCCCTGTTTTAGCCAGGTGCGCTTTTCTGTGGTCTGTGGTGATATTCAGCGGCACTATCTGGATAGTGCTGCTGAATATTGGGATTGTTGCAGTTTAGCCGGTTAGCAGGCTTGCTAACTAGCTAAATTGCTTTGACCAAGCTCCTATATGTTTATTGGAAATAATTGAAGCAGTAGAGTAAGTATAAACTCTCTGTGTGTCTATGTAAAAAGAAAGTTAGACAGTAAAATAGATAAAAGCCCTCCGTTTTTGATTCTCACTTGCACCAAGCTCAATCTTTGATTTATAGGCCTCTATGGATCGGATTATGAATTAGTGGCAAATACTGTGTGAACATTATGATCCAACAAAAACATATTGTACTAGTCTTTTGGTCGCTAATATTTGGGCTCAATATCTTAGGTATACGATTATTCTTCGATCCCATTGGTTTGATTATTATTTGTAATAAACTTATCGGACTTTTTACAGTCTTAGTTTAAGCATTCCTGTTTCCTTAGCAACTTTAAATAACTCATCAATACTAAGATGCAGACAACAGCGAGATGGGGGCTACCCAGTTTGTTTGCACTGTCATATGTATATTTATCTTCCAGTAGGTGAGAGGTTGTATATGTGCTCTTGGTGCAAAGAGCTCTTAGCTCTCAGAGAATGAATTTGGTCACTGGAGGCTAGAGTAGCAAACTTGGAGGAGCTGAAGTAGATAGAAAGCTATATAGAGGAGACCTTCAGGGGCATAATAAAGCAGCAGCACTTTCAGTCTGACAGTTTCTGTGCTGCCTTGGAGGAGAAAGGTCACCTTGAAGGAGAGCATCACTTTGGTCTGACAGAGCGTTATCCTGTAGCCAGGTTCTGCCTTCCGGGTGATTCATTATGCTCTCGCATTGAGGGTGTGTCTCCTGAGGCATGTGCCCAGAATAGAATTTAAGAGCTTAAAAACATGAGGATTGCTGTACAGGGTCAGGTCAAAGGTCTATCAAGCCCAGTATCCTGTTTCCAGCAGCAGACAATTAAGATTGGAGTGGAGGAGTGGCCTAGTGGTTGGGGCAAGGTACCTCAGGCCAGCAGGTCAGGGGTTCAAATCCCACTAGAGGACAGCAACCTTGGGCCAGAAGGACTGGGGTTTCTAGTCCCACAGGTGCTCCTTGTGGTCTTGGGCAAGCCACTTAATCCTCCATGGCCCATGTTCCCTGTAAAATAGTTATCTCCAATTTACAATGCCCTGTTCAATGTAATTTCAGTTTGTTTAATGTAAACTGCACTGATGCAGAATAGTGCAGTATATAAGAGAATGTAAATAAATAATAAGATCATAAGTCCTAGGCAGGATTCTAAAGAGTAAATAGATTCCATGCAGCTTATCCCCAGGGATCAACAATAGTTTTCCCCATGTTTCCATAAAAACAGTTTCTGGACTTTACCTCCAGGAACTTGTCCAAATTTTTTAGGTGTATTTCGCTAATACAATAGGACCTATTAATGAGGGTCCAGCCATCTCTTCAGATGTTATTAGTTGTTTGTCCATACACATAGGCTTGTCTGTGCTTGTGCAAACAAACCAATGCATAAGGACAGACAGGAGGAATTGAAGAATATTGCATGGGGCAGTGGGGAAGATGACCCCACTACCCGAAGATAATGGAAGGAAAAAACATGGAAAACTCTGCTGTGGCGCCATTCCAGTGTGTCACCGGGGACTCAACCTCTGTAGCAGAGAAAGAAGACGGCATACCAGTGGGGAGCCCATCTCTTGCCAGTAACTCTAGACCACTACTGGAGGATGGTGGGGACCTCATCCCCCCTGCTGGCCCCAGACTGGAGGCAGGCCTTGGTGAAGATCACTTTTGGAGGACAGCAGGGCCCTTATCCCTCACCACAGGCTGCGATTGCAGTGGGGCTCCTAATGAGGTAATTTAAAAAATGTTTGTGAGAGGTGGGGCCAGAATGGAAGGGGTGGGAGGGGAAGGGAGAGATGGGGTAGGGGACAGGGTAGTAATAGAGAGCGAGAGAGAATGGGGGGAGGGGTTGGAAAGGAGAGATAAATACAAGAGTGAGGGAGACTAAGACTAATAAGAGAAATTATTTTTTCACTCAACGTGTAATCAAACTCTGGAATTTGTTACCGGAGGATGTAGTAAAAGCTGTTAGTGTAGCTGGGTTTAAAAAAGGTTTGGACAAGTTCCTGGAGGAAAGGTCCATAAACCAATGTTAAAGAGGACCCGGGATATCCACTACTTGACCCAATACAAGCATTGTAGAACCTGTGTGTCTTTTGGAGAAACTGCTAAGTACTAGATTGGCCACTGTTGGAAACAGGATGCTGGGCTTGATGGACCTTGGTCTGAACCAGTATGGCATATCTTATGTTCTTATGTAGGTTGCCCATTGGCGTGCATAGGGGAAAAGGGACTAGAATGATTGTATACCAAGATGAATAAGCTACAAACACCCTGCACACACACATGCAGCCCCTCAAACCTTATCCCCCATCCACACATGCAAATACACAGCCCTGCACTGCATCCTCAGTTTTTCTCTGTTTTGTTTTAAATGTATTACTTAGTAACTAATGGCATACCCTCGAGTCTTTTGTACTTTTTGAAAGAGTAAACAACTGATTTGCATTTTCCTGTCCCACTCCATTCATGATTTTATGGGATATATCATGTCGCCCCTCAGCCTTGTCTTCTCCTCTTTAGCCTTTCCTCATCAGGAAATCATTCCACCCCCTTTAGTTTGGTCATCCTTCCTGTATCTTTTCTAATAGGGGTGTGCACGGCCAAAAAATGTCTGATTTATAATTGTTTATAAAGAAAATTTTCAGATTTTCAGGCATTCATTGTTTGTTCTACATATGCATTTTTAGACATGTGCCGTATGCATACTAGAACCTTTTTAGCTGTGCGAATTGATTGTCTGGGTGCTTCTTCATAGGCATGTGCACATGCAAGGAATTTATGTACACTTCAAATGTTTAGCATCCAAAATTACCCTCGTACGTGCACTCATGGCCTGCTGCTCCTTCCAGTCGGAGAGGGCAGGCATGGGTGTTTCCAGGCTTGCCGCTCCACCACAAGGCTTGCTCTGCCACTGCTCTCTACAGTGGTAGCGATGTTGCAGTGCTGCCCATCGGGGTCTGCTTCTCTACAGTAGGTGTCTGCCTAGTCTGCCAAATGGACAAGTTGCCCTTGCCAACACCATTACCTCACACACCGAATCCGGTGTTTCACTAAGGACGAGGTCTAAAATACTTCCTCTTCTTGTTGGCTCCTGAAGCAGTCATTCATTTATTCTGCAAACCTTTAGCTCCACAGCATGTCCTGATGTGGCATTGACCCAGTCGATACTGGAGTAATTGAAATCACCCATTATTACTGTGTTGCCATATTTCTTAGCTTCCCTAATTACTGTTAGGATTTCATCTTCTGTCTGTTCATTCAGTGCAACTTTTTTCCCCTTCTCACATGGAATTTCTAAAATAAAGATTCTAGAATGTGTTTTGTTTCTTGAAGAACCCTTTTATGTTTCTGACTCCATGCCCTTTTTAACATATGGTGCCACTCCTCTACCAGTTTCATCCACCCTATCATCAATTTAGTTTGTACCCTGGTATCATAGTGTACCACTGGTAGTCTTCCTTCCACAAGATGTCTGAGATGTGTATTATATCTGCCTCCTCATTTGGTGCTATACATTCTCACTCTCCCATCTTATTTCTTAGACTTCAAGCATTTGTATAGAGACATTTCAAAATAAGTTTTTCATTTGTATTTGCAAGCCACTTTGCAGTTGAAAGAAATAATTTGGAATCTTTCATCTCTGCTCTTTACTTAAAGGCACTTGGACTATTTTTGCCTTTATTGCAACCTCTCTATTGGGATGGTTAGAGTGGCCATTGTAGTTGATGATTCAGTCATTATGAATATAGATAGCTAGGTGACTGGCGGGCATGAGGATTGCCTAGTAACATGCCTGCCTGGTATGAAGGTTGGGATCTTACACATCACCTAGAGAGAGTTTTCGGCAGTGCTTGGGAGGAGCCAGCTTTATGGTACATGTGTATGCTGACAAACTATAGGAAGGTGACATAGGAAGTGGTAAAGGAAAGGGAGGCTCTGGAGACCAAATGTAGGCTTTTAGATAGAAAGTTGGGATTCATAACCTCCAGGGTTGCATTCTCTGAAATGCTTCCCTTTCCACACACAGGACCCAAAAGGCAGGCAGATCTCCGGAGTCTCAATGTGTGAATAAGAGGATGGTGTAGGGAAGAGAGATTTAGATTTGTTAAGAAATGGACAACATTCTGGCTAAAGGGGGAGCCTATTCTGAAAGGATGAGCTCCATTTTAACCAGGGTAGAACCAAGCTGCTGGAGTTAACCTTTAAAAAGGCACTATAACAGCAGCATTTAAACTAAAATTTGGTGAAAACCAAGAGTTGGTCGAGCGTGCATGACTCAGAGTAAGATATCTTCGAGAGATACTGGCAAAATGCAGAAGTTAGAATATCCTGATAGAAAGTTTATGATAAAAGCTGAAGGTAGTCCAAGAGTATTTAAATAAAGAACAGACAGAGATAACAGATTCCAAATTATTCCCATCAACTACTATAAAAATTGAACATAAAATTGTATGTGAATGCCAGAAATTTAATAATAAAATTGGAGAGCTAGAACGTATGTCAGTAAATGAAGAAGCAGACATAAGCAGCAGCAGCCCAAGGGGGATGTGGGGCCATGTGGAGAGACCTATTGCGGTGCCTCATTTGCATAAATATTTGCATAACTCTGGGGTTTTGTATTTTTGGCCCCCAACACAAATACACACAAAGTTCTCTGTCAAACTGCATCCCCCCACACACATACACCATAACTCTCTCAATCACCACTAACTCCTAGGCAGATTACAAGAGAAACGTACATAAAATATACAAATAAAAACCAGTAAAACATACATAACAGAACATAAATACAACTCAAAATCGTATAAACCTGCCAACTTGATAGGCATGAACTGAAAACCTGATATCACATAGCGAGGTTTAACTCACACAAAAGGCAGGAAAGACTTGCCAACACAAATGCACCTTCAATTTTTTTATGGAACACCAGAATACCATTCCTATGATGTACACCTACACATTGGGAGGGGACAAGGTTAACATGTATGGGCACCAGGAATATAGATTAGAGGCATGTTAGTTATAGTGTCAACACTATACCTAGCCCTGTGCGAGCAGTGCAGCCACACAGGGCACAAAGAATTAGAGGCACATTTTGGGCTGCCAGCCTCAGCTCCCCCTACGCTGCCTGCTGTGGCTCTTCCGCCGCCACTTTTTGTTTTCTCAGCGGCGGCGGCACCGGCAGCAGCAGAGCAGACCTGACTTCAAATAAAAAAACAAAACAAAATATGCAATGCTTTCCAACTCTGCACTGGTACGCAGGTCTGATATAGGTCGCATCAGAGGAGGGAGGGACCAGGCCAGCCATTCAAGTGCAGAGTTGCAAAGACCTGTGTTTCAATGGCTGGTCTGGTCCCTCCGTCCTCTGATGCAAACTTACATCAGAGCAAGGAAAGATCAGATAAGCGTAGAAGCGCGGAGTCGAAGGACCATGTGGATTGTTTTGTGTTTTTTAAATTGGAAATTGGGTCTGCTTCGCTGCTGCCGGTGCCGCCGCCTCCGAGAAAACAAAAAGTGGCGGCAGCAGGGCAGGGGCAGCTAGCTGGCTGGATATGGAAGTATGGGTAAGATGGGGGGGGCGTGGCGCATCAGATGCGTAAGTCGCATAGGGCACAATTATGGCATGGTACGGCCCTGTATAGTGTTATCGACAAATAATGACTTAAATTTTTGAAGTAGTCTGCAACAGCTGTCATGCATTGTGGGTGATACTTGAAACATTTTATGCTGGTCTTTATCTGCCACCATATACACTGTTATTATGTTATTTCAACCCCTTAGCAGTGCTAAACCACATACACACATACAATTGAACTATTTCCATATTTAAAGCTGTCTCAAGAGGTTGCAGCCTGATAGTATCCTAGACCTAATATTTAGTATCCTAGACCTAATATTTATTCCTCAACAAGCTCCATTTGCTGATCAAGTCCTACACACTATTCAACCCATACCTTGGTCTGACCATGCCCTCATCCTCTTCTCCTTCCCCTACTCCTCTCACAAAACTCAACCTCCTACCCACTCTCAGCATACCCATATAGTAACATTTGTGGTTGCATAAAGAAAAACATGGGACAGTGGCCGATGCGATTCTACATAAGCTAAGTAGAATGACAAACGCTATTTTTATATAAATTAAAGGGTATGATGTTAATCAACCTGATATTGAAAAACAAACAAAATAAGATAATTAAGCAATACTAACTGATAAGATAAAAAAGTTGGCTATGGTCATTGATGTTAAACGTGCACTGGTTTGGGCGTAAGTTATTGACCCAATAAGAAGTGTTACAGCGAGTTGCTTGCAAAAGAGCTACAAACTTGCCGTTTATCTGAGACCACATTAAAGCCACGAATTAACAAAAAAAGAAAAAAATTAATTCAACGTTTTATTTACATATGGGTAAAGTTTATTATAGTTGGTTACCCAAAAATTTAAACAATTCAATGCAGCCAACTTTCTAGAGCAAATTATTCCTTCCCTTGACCTACTAAATGAGATGAAACTCAATCAAGAGTCCCACATCTCTAAATGGAACGAAATCCTTTCTGCTGCCTCTCTTCTTCCACCTAAACAATTCCCCCAAAAACCTCGCAATAGAGCACCCTGGTTCTCTACCAATTTAAGAAACCTCAAAAGAGAACTTAGGCTTCTTGAACGTATCTGGAGACGCTCGCATGATCCTAATGCCCATACTGCCTACACAACTAAACGCCACACCTACTGCTCTGAAACCCTCAACCATAAAAAGGAATATAATGAAAACATTATCCAACGTTCCCTTAACAAACCTAGAGAACTCTTCTCCATTGCCAAATCATTAATAAATGAACCCTCCCCGCAAGACCAACCACCGAAAATAACAGCACAAGCTATAGCTAACCACTTGATCTCTAAATTCCTCCCGACCTCCTTAACCAATAACCACCAACATTTTCCTGACTACAGCACCCAACTGCATGATCCAACCCCCTTAACATCTTGGAACGAATTTGATCCCCCCACTCTTGAAAACGTTTCTAGTGTTATAAAAGACCTTAACGCCTCCACTTCTTCCCTTGATCCTTGCCATGTCCCTTGGATCAAATCTACTAGAGGTTCTCTTAGCCCCTACATCTTGTCTATTATACAAGCATCCCTCCAAACTGGATCTGTTCCGCCTCTACTCAAGTGTGTCACTATCCGGCCAATCCTAAAAGGATCAAAACTTGACCCTATTTCCCCTACCTCCTACAGACCCATCTCTAGCATCCCTTTCCTTGCTAAAATAACCGAGAAACTAGTTCAAACCCAACTTCAAAACTATATTGATGATCACTCCCCCCTTGATCTATTCCAACATGGTTTCAAAAAAAACCATGGAGTTGAAACTCTCCTTACCTCCTTACTAGACTCTTTGTACTTACACACCCTTAATCCTACCCAAGGTTGCCTACTCATATTCCTTGACCTTTCTGCTGCGTTTGTCTCCCTTCCTCACCATCAACTCTTAAGCAGACTCTATGAAATAGGACTCAGAGGAT
This sequence comes from Ichthyophis bannanicus, assembly GCA_033557465.1. Taxonomy (NCBI): domain Eukaryota; kingdom Metazoa; phylum Chordata; class Amphibia; order Gymnophiona; family Ichthyophiidae; genus Ichthyophis; species Ichthyophis bannanicus. The sequence goes on along the minus strand of CM066036.1, from coordinate 301,979,098 downwards.
CAACTCTAAACTGGTTCCGTTCCTACCTAGATGGCAGAACCCAACAAGTCCGTATTGGTAGTGATACCTCCCTCCCATTTGCTCTAAAACAAGGTGTCCCCCAAGGATCTAGCCTGTCAGCCCTCCTATTTAATTCTTCCTTCAACCTGTTTGCAACATCTTCCAAAGCTATGACATTCAGTACCAATTATATGCAGATGACATGATGTGCTTTACCCCATTTAATCTGGCTAACCCAGACTTTTCTAAACTAAGCGCTTGCTTAACCACCCTAAAATCTTGTCTCTCCCAACACAACCTCCTAATTAATCAAGCCAAGACTGAAGTTCTACAGGTGTTTTTCAATACTTCTTACTCCCCTCCTCCAACCATTACTATTGGAGATTTCACTCTTGCTATAAAAAAACAAGTGAAATATCTTGGTATTATTCTTGATCAGAACCTCTCCTTCACTAACCAAATAAAGAAAACTTCCAATGCAATTTACGCAAAGCTACGTACCCTCCGAAACCTCAAACCCCTCTTAAGCTCTAACTCCTTTTGTTCTGTCTGCCAGGCCCTCACTACCCCATCTATTGATTACTGCAATCTAATCTATCATGGCCTATCCAAGAACACCTTACAACCGCTCCAACTAGCCCAGAACACGATTGCGCGACTTATAACCAACAGCCCTAGACGATCACACATCACCCCAGTCCTATATGATCTCCACTGGCTCCCTATTCAACACAGGATTAAATTCAAAGTGCTTACCCTTATACATAAAATCATCTCCAACGAGTCAGCTCCATGCCTCTCCCCTCTCCTTCCCTTCCCTACTAACAATAGAACCCGCCGTTCTATCACCAAAAACCTCCTGACTATCCCAACCGCCAAAAGATATTGCAAACAATCTATCAGTAATAGGGCTTTCTCCCTTTATGCTCCTTCCCTATGGAACTCCCTTCCTCATGACCTGCGCAACTGCCCAACCCACACTGAGTTCTGAAAGAAATTAAAAACGCTTCTTTTCCTCGAACACTTCTCCCTCCCACCTTAGCTCCTAATTGTCTACTGACACCTCCCCGCCCCTGCCTTATTCTCTAATTCTTTATATTTATTCATCTAGCCATGTCCATCCTGGTTTTTTACCGCTGTAAATAGTTATTTGTTCTGTTAAACGTTCTCCGTGTTACCCTTTCTATCAGTTACTTGTTCCATGTAAACAGTTGAAACATACTGCTGTTGTTGTTTTATGTAAACCGTCTTGATTTGTAGAAGGACGGTATATAAAATCTGTTAAATAAATAAATAAATAAACAATCTGCTAGAAAAACAAACATTTCAACAGACAATATTCAACAAAGTGCTCATCTGACAAAATAATTATAATTTAGCACATATCTTTCAACTAACAAACCTTCTGCAAAGAAGGGGAAGCTGTAAAACTAGAGGCCATAAAATGAAGCTGCAGAGAGGTAAACTTAAAAGCAACATCAGGGAAATTTTCACCGAAAGGGTGGTGGATGCTTGGAATACCCTCCCAATGTGGGGACAAATACAGTGACGAAATTCAAAATGACATGAGGCAGATGCATTTATTTATTTATTTATTTAAGTGTGCTTATATACCGCTTTTCACCGGGTCAAAGCAGTTTACATTGAATAAAAACAGTCTTTACATGGAACCTATAATTAACTTAGATATATAGAACAGGATAACATTGTAGTGAACAATCAGGATAAATGTACATATTGTGGTGATGTGCAGGTAGCTGAGCCTTTTAAAACTAGGAAAAAAGAGTTTTTTTCTCATGAGCGGGGGAAGGGCTCACTACAGCATAGCTCCCAGGCAGGGAAAGAGGCTAGAATACACACTAATAGGGATAGCTTGAAGCCACACCCAGCCTCTAGAGCTCGTGCAGGCAGAGAGCGGGTGGGGCCAGAGAAGGAAACAAGCTGCAGGATATTTAAGCTGCGTCACTCAGGAAGTGAAAGGAGAGAGGCAACAGGGAGAGAGGCAGGAGGGCTGAGGAATACAAGCAGAGGCACAGCAAGAGACACGAGGAAAAAGAGAGACACAAGCAGAAACACAGAGAGAGGACGTGCTCAAGGAAAACTGCAGGCTAAAAGCCAGGAGGAGAGGCCAAGGGTCCAGAGGAACCAAGGGAAGAAACAGCAGTATAAGGCTGTAGGGCCTGGAGGTTCAAAGGGGACCAGCCATAACTCCCCAGGCAAGTGCAAAGGTTGTGGGCATGAGTGGAGCTGGGGAAAACGTCAAGAGTATATGACTGATTCTGAGAGTGACAGCTCAAGTCCTGAGTCTGTGATTAGGCAGTACAGAAAACCAGTTGGGAAGAGGGTTTCTGCCAGTAAAGCGATTGGTGTGTGTCCTGAACAGGAGTGCCTAAGAGGAAGAAGGGCAAGAGCTTTGGACCCGGTAAAAAGGGGAGGCCAGAAGTTAAAATGGGGGAAGCTTCTTAGGCTTTTAAAGGAAGTGAAGCATAGCGTTCCAGAACGTGCCCCAAGCCCTGAGTGTTATAGTACCCCAGAAGAAATGGAAGTAGACGCATACTCAGACTCTCCAATATCCTCTGCGGAATCCATGGAGTGTGGGATTTGTATAAGCCGTGTTTAATACTTTTATAAGAAGCTGTGAGTAACAGGTTAAGAAGATATCTGTGCTGGTGTTGTTATGTGCCAAGCTGAAAAGCAGACAAGAAGTCATATGAACCTCATTGTTTAAAGCAGCCAATTATATCTCTGAAGAAGCCAGGCTTAACAGGGCTAGCGTTTTAAACCAGGAGGCAGCACAGGAGAGATATCCTAATCTGCAGCAGCTGAGAGTAAAGGTCAAAAACTGTCTTACAGAAGTTTTTGGAAAACTGTGCATTTAAAAAGTGTTACACTGCTTTGTAAATGAAAGAAGCTGAAAAGAGTAATCAAGAGTGAAGTAACTACTTGAAGAAATATTGCTGAGAAGTCTAAAGGGAGAAAATATCCTATATTTTCAGTTTGTGATATTGTTTGCCTTATCAAGGTCATTTGCCTCAGCAAGGTCACTTGCCAAAAGTTGGTTCCAGAAAGAAATAAATAAAAGCAATTTAAGTAACAAATTGTCCTGTGTTCCTCTTCCATTCGGATTGCTGACAAAGCAAAACCACAACTACACAAAGAAGAGTGATGTCCAGCGCCCCCCACTAGGCAACCGCCTAGTCGCAGCGGCGCAGGCGTTCTCACAATATATGTTAACCAACTATTTTCAAACGTCAAACTACATACAATTACAATAGTTATATCTATCAGTACATTCTTTAACTATTTACAGATGTGAGTTCTATTATATGTGTGTTCGTCATGTTCTTATCATGTTAGTGGGTAGGTTAAGTGGTGGATCCAAAATGTTCGGTGAATAAGTGGGTTTTCAAATGTCTGCGGAAACAGGGAAGGTCAGTGATGCTCCTTAGTATGTCGGGTAGAGAATTCCACAGGGATGGTGCGGAGAGTTCAAATGCCCTTTGGCAAGTGCGTTGATTGAATTTTGTTTTTGATTGTGGCATTTTGAGCTTGTTGGATGTGGTAGATCTAGGGAGAGGCAGCCAGTGGAGCTGCTTTAGAATAGGGGTGATGTGGTCAGATTTGGCAGCATTTTGTATCGTGTGTGCAGCTGTGTGGAGTGCAGATTAGAGGGGGAGGAGGATAGTCTGTGGTAGGCCCTGGTATATATTGTTGCAGTAGTCAGCATGAGGTAGAGTAAGGGCTTGGAGTGCTGAGCGAAAGTCTGCTGGCTCAAGGAGCGTTGTAGGGTCTTAGTTTTGAGGTATATTGTATTGGCTGTTTTTGTTATATGAGTTTTAAAGGAGAGTTGTTGGTCAAGAGTTATCCCTAGGTATTTTAGCTCTGGTTTAACATTTATCTGGATGTTGTTTAGTGTGATTGTGGTTGGAGGGGTGAATGAGGGGTCCCTTGTAATAAACATAGCTTCTGTTTTTTTGTAGTTTATTGATAGGTTGTTTGATGTGAGCCAGTTGGATACTTCCTTGCAGAAGTTCTGGATTTGTGTGTAAGATGGTTGTTTGGTGAGTAGAGGACAATATAGCACGATGTTATCAGCATATATGTGGAAGTGGATCTTGTGGTTTTTAATGATTGAGCAGATGGGTTGTAGATATAGGTTAAAAAGGGGTGCGGAGAGTGTGGAACCTTGTGGTACACCTTGTGTTTGTTTGTATTTGTTGAATGTGGTCGTGCCTATTTTTATCTGTTGGTTTCTGTTCATGAGGTAGGATTGAAACCATTTGAAGACAGTTTCTCGGATGCCATATGATTGCAGTCACTGGAGGAGCATGCCTTAGTTGACTATATTGAATGCTGCAGAAATGTCTAAGAACATCATTAGGTATGTTTTTGAGCGGTCTTGTATTCCTTGGGTTAGAGTGTTGATAAGTGATGTCATTAGTGTTTAGACTCCGTGCAGTAGGCGGAAGCCATGTTGTTTTGGGTCAAGTAAACAGTTTTCATCAATACTGTCTTGAAGCTGAAGTTGTACAGTTTACTCAATGACTTTTGCTAGGAATGGGAGGCTAGCAATGGGTCTGTAGGATGTGGGGTCTGACAGGTCGAGGCTTGGTTTCTTTAAAGTGGACAAAATCAAAATAAACGTAACTATTTTTTATACTTCAACAAATAGAGAGGAGTGACCTGCACAGAGCAGCGGGTACACCTATTCTAGCCACCTTACTGGGAAGACTAGATGGACCATACTGCTCTTTATCTGCCATTATATACTACTACTGTAGGTGGAAGCACTTACACCTGACCTGACTTGGTGTAAATGCATGTGCCTAGATTTGTAAGGAACGCATGCAAGTTATACTATTTTTTAACTTACATGAATGAATTTGCACTCCACCCAAGCTCCGTCCCTGGCCATGCTCACTCCAAAAGTAAGTGGTATGAACTGACAAATGTATGTATAGAATGGTGACCACCTAAAGTACACACCTAAGTACCCATCCTTGCATGCAAGTCATTAAAAATACACACAGATTTATTTATTTTTATTTATTTATTTACATTCTCTTATATACCGCGCTATTCTGCATCAGTGCGGTTTACATTGAACAAACTGAAATTACACTGAACAGGGCATTATAACTTGGAGATAACTATTTTACAGGGAACATGGGCTATGGAGGATTAAGTAGCTTGCCCAAGACCACAAGGAGCACCTGTGGGACTAGAAACCCCAGTCCTTCCGGCCCAAGGTTGCTGTCCTCTAGTGGGATCTAGGGATATCTAGGGATCCAAAATAGCGTGGGGCAGGCACTTGTGAGCGACATGGATTTCCTGTTGGGAAAAAGTGAAAGGCCAAAGGGATTAAGCAGCCCTCCCAGACCTCTGTGACCTCTTTGCCTTTATCTGCTGTGGTCCTTGGACCTTTGGAGTTTTACTTTGTCTGGCTACCACAGCAACCATGCTGTGCTGTCGTCAGAGTCGGTGGCTTGGCATCTGTCTCAGGCATCGACTCTTCTCCCCTGGTTCACAGTGATCTCCGAAGTCGGAGTGTCTGCAGTTGATTCCTGGTTTTCTGTGGCAGGAAGTTCTCCCCATTGGGGTTAAGCCAGCTAGCCATCAAGAGTCGAATCCGGGATCATGATTGGATTGACCCTTGATTCCCCTTTACATGCTGTAATGCCGAAGTCAATGGCGGGAGGTAAGGTAGCAGGTTTGGCTGCCTTGCATGGTTTGAATCTAGTGGCAAGTGGAATGGAAGGTGCTGCTCCTGCAATGGGAGGTTCTCTCTCCTACTCCCTTGTACGTCCAGAGGTATTCTCGCTGGAGTCTATGTGGTCAGCGATCATGCAGCTGGGGGAAGCCTTAGTACTTCAAAATTCTCGTCTGTCACTGCAAGTAGAAGGTAACTGTTCTGCTATTGAAGAGAATGCTGCAAAACTTTTGGTTGTTCAAAATTCACTGTCTGAGTTTCAGACTACAGTGGCAGTGCTGGAGGGACACTCAGATTCTTTTATGAAGAACTTTACCGCAATGAAGGTTAAATTGAAACAGTTGGAGAATTAAGCAGGGAATATGAGATTGATTGATTTTCCCAGGGTTTCTGTTGTCTCTGCTAGGGATATGTTTCATGCTTATTTAATGGATACCCTGGGTATACCCCCTGAGTCACGTCCATCGATGGTCAAAGTTTATTATCATCTTCCCATCACAAAAAAAGCTGCAAGCTCAGGGGGAGGTTGCTGGGTTGAAACAAGTCGGTGTTCTTGATATATCTGCTATGTTGGAAAACTCTCAAGAAGAACCTGTAGTCTCTTCCACAATATTGATTTTCCTTTGCTTTTCTCTCTGATAGAGAATGGCCTGTTGTTAAGTAGTGACCCTCTGGATAGTTGACCTAAACTGTGTTTGGTCTTCAGTCAGGCAGCAAATTGTTAGAGTGGCACCCACATCTCCTCTCTCTCTAAAACAACCTCACCTTTGTTATCACCGTGCTATCTCCTCTCTGTCCTGCACTCATCTTTATTTATTTATTTAACAAGTTTTTATATACCGCTTCTTCCAGAGATCAGGGGCAGTTTACACAGAACAATTAAAAATACATTTTACATTGAACATTATAACTTATATACAGTTAACGGATGAAACTATCTTACAGTAAACTATGTACAGTGTTAGCTTTATCTTCTACTCCTTCTCCTTCTCTCATCCGGAGATAATCAACCCCAACCCTGGTCCCATAGATTTTTGTCACACTCTGAGAAGAGATCTTCACATAACACTTCAAATCTTATTCATATCCCTTTCCTTCCCCTTTCTCTCTCTCTTTCTCATGTGCCTTGTGGTATGCACACTCCATCCCAAATAAACTTGCCTTTACTCATGATCTCTTTATCTCTAATGCTCTCCATCTTCTTGCTCTAACTGAGACCTGGCTCCTCCCAGAAGAGTCAGCGTCAGTCAGCGTCAGTCGCTGCTCTCTGTCATGGTGGCTATCAGTTCTCCCATATGCCTCGTCCCACTAGCCATGGTGGTGGTGTTGGGCTTCTACTCTCTCCTTCCTGCCAATTTCAACCCCTGCCTCAGTCTCACTCCTTTCCCTCCTTTGAAATCCACTCCATCCACCTTTTTACTCCACTATCTCTCCAGTTAGCTGTTATTTATCGACTTCCTGAGAAGTTCACCTCTTTCTTACTGACTTTGACTCATGGCTTTCCTTCTTTCTGGGTTCCTCTTCCCCCTTTCTTTTTCTCGGGGATTTTAACATTCATGTTGATAAACCCTCTGATCCTTATGCTTTAAAGCTCCTTTCCCTTACCTCCTCATTCGACCTCCAACTTTGTTCTATTGCCCCATTCATCAGCACAGCCACTGCCTCGACCTTGTATTCTTCTCTAATTTCTTACCCTCAAACATCTGTGCTTCAGTTCTTCCCCTATTGGACCATCACATGCTAAGCTTCACTCTTCATCACCCGCTGCCTCAACCTCGCCCTGTCTCCTCCAACCTCTTTAGAAATCTTCATGCTATTGACCCTTTGGCTGTCTCCTTCATTGTCTTATCACCTCTTATCTCCACTACGTCATCTGAATGTTGATGAAGCAGTAGCTTCCTATAAAGCTGCACTCTCTTCTGATCTAGATGCTCTTGCTCCACCCATGCCATGTTCTTGTGAGGTGTACTATACCCCAACCCTGGCTGTCTTCCACTACCCGCTATCTACGTTCCTGTGCCCATTCAGCTGAGTGTGCTTGGCTCAAATCCCACTCCCTTGCGGGCTTTCTACACTTCAAATTCATGCTTGTCTCTTTCCAGTCAGCCATAGCACTGGTCAAACAAGACTATTATCTCCATCTGACTAACTCTCTTGCCTCTGACCCTTGCCATCTTTTTACAGCTCTCAACTCTCTCCTCCCTGACCCCTCCTTCCCTTTCTGCTGAAACCCTGGCTAACTATTTTCATGGCAAAATCAATAAGATCACCCTTCATTTCCCTATGAGGTCAATTCCTCTCCTCCCTCTCTTCACTCCCAACTTCCCCCTCCCCCCTACCTCTGCTACCCTTTCTTCCTTTTCTATGATTTCTGAGGAGGAAACCACACACCTTCTTTCCTCCTCCAAACTCATTACCTGCTCCTCTGATCCTATTCCCTCCCGTCTCCTAAGCCCCACCTTCTCCACTGTTGTCTCTTCCATCTCTCATATTCTCACTCTCCACTGCAACTGTCCTTGCAGCCTTCAAGCATGTTGTGGTCACATCTCTCCCCAAGAAACCCTCACTGGATCCTACTTGTCCTTCTAACTATCAACCCATATCCCTCCTCCCCTTCATTTCTAAACTACTTGAACGTGCGGTTCACCATCCATGCTTCAACTTTCTCTCCTCTCAAGCTCTCCTGGATCCTTTACAATCTGGATTTCATCCTTTACATTCTACTGAAACAGCTCTTGCCAAAGTCTCCAGTGACTTGTTCCTGGCAAAATCCAAGGATCTTTACTCAATCCTCATCCTTCTTGACCTTTCTGCTGCTTTTGACACTGTTGACCACAACCTTTTCCTCGATACCTTGTCCTCACTTGGATTTAAGGGCTCTGTACTATCCTGGTTCTCTTCTAATCTCTCCCATCACTCTTTATTGTGTTTATTCTGATGGATCCTCATCTGCTGCTATCCTGTTCTCAGTTGGGTTACCCCAAGAATCTGTCTTGGGTCCACTCCTTTTCTCTCTTTATATCCAGTCCCTTGATGCACTCATCTCTTCCCATGGCTTTCAGTTCCATCTTTATGCTGATGATTCTCAGATCTACTTCTCTACACCTGACATCTCTCCGGCAATTCAGGCCCAGATCTCTGCCTGCTTTTCTGACATTTCTGCTTGGATGTCTCATTGCCACTTGAAATGAACTAGGTCAAAATAGCCTTTTATTTTTCTCCCAAAAATCTCCTCTCCCCTTCCTCCTTTCTCAGTCTCTGTGGATAACGCTCTACTCCCTGTTTCCTTGGCTTTCAACTTTGGGGTCGTCTTTGACTCCTCTCTCTCCTTCTCCTTCTTCTGTCTAGAGATATGCAGTAGAGGCAATGAGAGTTCTTCCTTCTTCGTCGAGAAGTTCAGCAACCTGGAGCGCTCTTTTTCCTAAAATATCCATAAAAGTGCATGGTAAAATTTCAGTCGGTTACATATGTTTTTTATGAGCCCTCCCAGCTGCTGGCCTTCCTAAATGCTCATTGTTTGGAGTCATTGGTTGTGCCCTCTGCTGAGCCCCCATGAAATTAACTGTGCTGTTTGCCTATGCTGATTACCTCTTTATCAATGTTTTTTTGTTGTCTTGGATTTCTTTGTTTGTGGGCTGGAGAGGGAAGGGTTGATATATATATCCTGTTAGGTTAATACTTTTTTTCTGCTGGTTTTTTCCTTATTCCCTTTCTCAATTTCTGTACAAGATGTACTCTTGGTTATACTGTTAAAAACTGCATAAATATAAAAAAAATACATGACTTACGTTCAGGACCAGTCCTGTGCATGTTCCAGCATGTTGCAGGAGCAGGAGCCCTTCTCTATCCTCAGGGCACGTGCTGGCTGCCCAAGGCCCCTCTGCACACGCATTCCATGTCTTACTTTTCTCTTCACTTCCATCCTCCATCTCCGTGGCATCACCAATTTGTATCGATTCTCTGTGACACCCCTGATGTGCAAGAATGCAAAACACCCCCCCATCCTCTTCTGTTTGACCTAACATGTGGCACCCCTAATTTACATACATACACAGTCCCCCCAAACACACACACACAGCTCCGGTCATCTTCCGTTCTCCATGGCACCCCTCTCCCCAAACACATAGACAACATACACACAGCTCCTGTCATCTTCTGTTCTCTGCGGCATCCCCCTCCCCTCAGTCTAGTTACCGTGGCTGGTGGGGATAGTAAAACCCGTCAGCAGAAGAAAACTGAAACTTTTCTTTAAGTTGTAGCCTTCCCTATGTCTGCTGCCACTACGCGCGTGACAAAACCTCATAGGCTCAACGTCCCATTCATGATCTCATGAGAGATGAAAAGATTGTGCCATTCATGAGATTTCAAAGTGCATACATTGACTGCCAAACTTCGGGGAAGATGCATGCAACCTCTCAGCAGCAACACTCTCTCAGGAGTCAGTGTTAGGTGAGTGAAAGATTCCAGCAGCCGGAGCTGAGAGAAAAAGAAAAAAGGACCTGGAGTAATGGAAGAAGCAGAGGATAGAGAAGGGGTGATTTCTAGAGGAGGGGGGTAAATACAGGCTGTGAAAATGAGGGACTAGAGAGTGAGTAAAAGGGAGGAATAGGAGACTAGGAAAGGAGTGAAAGAGAAATGGGAGAGGTAAGAGTGGGAAATGGAAAGTTGTTTGATAGCTGGGAAGAGGAAGATTGAACAATGGAAGGTGGGAGAATAGTTCAAGTGGAGGCTGATTCCATACGGTGCATGCCTGGGCCATGGCGATGGCTAAAACCTGCACAGGGCCAAGATGTACCCGATTCCACAACTGTGGGAGCTAGGCACACCTGTGATTACAGAACTGGGCACCTAGACGTCCAGGCATGTACCGTATTCCTCTGTGGGGTACGTCCCCTGGGTTGCTCGTCCACATCACACAGTGCTCCAGCTGGCATGTCAGTGCATTGGCATCCCATTACCATGGAATCAAGATGTCCAGTCAGAGGCACTGAATGCTTGGTCCTGGAGCAGCCCCAGCACACTGCCGTGCAACCCTCGGTGGGGGCACCCAAAGCCTAGGTCAGGTGGTATGAGCTCTCCCATGGCAGCGGAATGGGGTGGGGGGGGGGGCTGCAGCACATGAACTCCAGTGTCTGACACTTATTCTATCATTGGGGTGGAATAAGGCGGGTGTCCATCTCTGTGCTGGGGATGTACAGAAGCTTGACCTGAATGACCTATGTATGTCCCAGCAGCTGGCCAGCACCCTCCTGTTCTGCACCAGTACAGCCCCCTCCCACCCCCGTCCAGCACTCCCCGCATAAACGCTGTGTACGTTTGGGGAGTGCTGGCGATGGAATCGGGTCTCGGGGCTGAGCATGGGTTGGATATTCAGGCCGTCTGTCCAACCCTGCTATTCACATGACAGAATGCCAACCTTAGCAAAATGATCAGACAAGTAAAAAAAAACCCAGCACATTTTATTTGGAATGTTTTTAGTGATTGTAATATGTCATCTTATGCATTTGCATATTCCTTCAAAAAATAGGAAATGTTTCTTCGGCATTCAACTGCTCGCTGTCTGCTCTCTTGGGATTTCCATTCATTTATGCCTCCATGTTTCTCTTTCTAGTTTCTAGTACAGTACCTTATTCAGTGCTAAGTAAGGCTCAGTCTGTGTTCTCAGTGTGTGACCGAGGTACAATAATTCTAATAGTATCTTCTCTGTAGGAATCTGTGGTGTCCGGCTTGCTCTATTTTCACAGGAGGTATTATTGGGACTCTAGGGCCTTGTGTAATATTTGCCGTGCTGTTTTTTCATAGATAAGGTTGAACTCTAGGGCCTTGCATAATATTTCCTATGCTGTTGGTTTCTGCTGTCTGAGTCCTGGGAGTTAGTGTTGTGTAGGAGGCCCCCACGTTGCTGCCGGTGGGGAAGGGTGCTGCATTATTGTGGTTTCAATCACAAAGAGCAAGCGTTTCTTACAATTGAAAATGTGATATTTCAGCACCACCCCCAGCAGCAGCAACATAGATGGAAGACTCCCTCACTGCTTAGCAAGAATGTTGCTGTCACAGTGTGTTAAGGCTCTACAAACTGAAAACCTATAGTTGCTGCTGGGAGACCAGCTGCCTCAGTTAGGGACATAAGAACATAAACTATGCCATACTGGGTCAGACCAAGGTCCATCAATCCCAATATCCTGTATCCAGCAGCAGCCAGTCCAGATCGCAAGTACCTGTCAGGTTCCCAAAAGGTAGACAGATTCCATGCTTCTTATTGCAGGAGTAAGCAGTGGATTCCATTTCAGGAGGGGGAAGCAGCAGTGGCAGTATTTCCAAAAGCGGCAGCTTTTTGCCACCACTTTTGGAAATACCGCCACTGCCACTGCCCCCGCCAAATGGAATCAGCGGAAACTGGGGGGGGGGGGAGATATGGCCGCCCATGTGTGCCAGTGCCGCCGTCCACTCAGGCTGGCTGCCCTGGGTGGTTGCTTAGCTTGCCTAGTAGCGGGCCAGCCTTACCCAAATATAATTTCAGCAGTAAGAGAGAGAGCTGGACTTATTCTGATAGATCTCTCCCTTTGTGTGTTAAAGGCATTTAAAAAAGTATACTATGCTGGGAGCTCAGCTGACTGTGGGTAGAACTGAAGTGAGCCCAAACTGTTAACCACTTGCCTCACAACTTCATGGCTAGTGTGTACTTAGGAATTATTGCTCTGAATGGCCATTGGCAAAGAAAGGATGCTGGGCTTGATGGACCTCTGATTTGACCTAGCTTGGCTCTTCTCATATCTGTATGATTATTTCTGTTTTACTGTACTTATGCTCTCTGCCTGTGAGTTCTAGTTGTTTATTTAATTATTTATTGTCTTATTGGTGTGCTACTTTACCTCCCTGTTCCCTTTAGTTTTGCACTTCAGCTTTCTCAGCTGTATAACTTACCTTGCCTCTCTCAACTAACTGGCCTTTCTGTGGTAGCCAGGATAACTGTTACTTTAAATTAAATATCTCTCCCTGCTCTGTCCCCAGAATCTGCTGTGTTTTAAACTTTTTTTCCTGCTCTAGCCTACCTGAGGGACTACCCCCCTCCCCCCCGCTGAGGTATTGTGCAGCCCTTCTTCCTGTCTCCTCTTCCCACGTGTGCATAGTTCTGTTAGCCTCTCTCTGCTCTGGGAAGAGCAGTGCTCTCACAGTGCTCTGCTAGACAGGTGGATATTTAACTCCTGTGACAACTTTGCTGTGAGTTCTAGCTGTTTATTTAATTCTTTATTATCTTATTGGTGTGTTACTTCACCTCCCTGTTGCCTTTAGTTTTGCACTTCAGCTTTCTCAGCTGTATAACTTGCCTTGCCTCTCTCAACTAACTGGCCTTTGTGTGGTAGCCAGGTTAACTGTTACTTTAAATTAAATATCTCTCCCTGCTCTGTCCCCAGAACCTGCTGTGTTTTAAACTTTTTTTTCCTGCTCTAGCCTACCTGAGGGACTATCCCCCTCTCCCCCTGCTGAGGGTACAGGACAGGGTACCTTGTAACAGCCCTCTTTTAATAGGTCTTCTTTCCCTCCCTCCCTCCCCAACACCCACCCGCCCCTGGGGTAATTGTAGCTTTATAGGTACTTACAGGTCTTAGAGGAAAGGGGCTGCTCTCAGGTGCAGCTCTTTATCCAAATCAGTCATACATTGAGGACCTGAGATTAATTAAGCTTCAGGTGAACAAGGTATATTAGAGGTATTAGATACACTTTTATTAGTATAAGCATCTACACCAACCCTTAGTAAATACATAATTTAAAGACCTAAACACAAGCTTTAAACTAAGATGCAGACAACAGTCCAGCAGCGAGATGGGGGCTTTCCAGTCTTTTGCATTGAGTGTCACGTGTACGATTTTCTCCTAGTTGGTGAGAGGTCTTACATACGCACTAAGTGCAAGGAGCTCTTTGCTCTCAGGGAACGAGTACATTCTCTAGAGGCTAGAGTAGCAGACCTGGAAGACATAAGAAAGACAGAGAAGTACATGGACGTGACCTACAGGGATATAGTCATGAGGTCCCACCTCCAGTCTGGCAGCATCCCTGTTGCCATGGAGGAGAGAGGTCACGTGACAGGATAGCAGCACCTTGGTGTGGCAGGACATGATCCTGTAACTAGAACCTGTCCTCCAGGTGATGTAAAACCCTCTCGCACCGAGGATGTTTCTCCAGGGCCATGTGCCCATGAGGGGAGGGTTAGGACAGCTGTTATAGTTGGTGATTCGATCATTAGGCATGTAGATAGCTGGGTGGCTGGTGGACGTGAGGATCGCCTGGTAACATGCCTGCCTGGTGCAAAGGTAGCGGACCTCACGCACCGCCTAGATAGGATCTTAGATAGTACTGGGGAGGAGTCTGCTGTCTTGGTACATGTCGGTACCAATGACATAGGAAAATGTGGTAGGGAAGTTCTGGAGGCTAAATTTATGCTTTTAGGTAGGAAGTTGAAATCCAGAACTTCCAGGGTAGCGTTCTCTGAAATGTTTCCTGTTCCACGTGCAGGACCCAAACGGCAGGCAGAGCTCCGGAGTCTCAATGCATGGATGAGACGATGGTGCAAGGATGAGGGTTTTGGATTTGTTAGGAACTGGGGACATTCTGGGGAAAGGAGGGGCTCTTCCGAAGGGATGTGCTTCACCTTAACCGGGATGGAACCAGACTGCTGGCATTAACCTTTAAAAAGGAGATAGAGAAGCTTTTAAACTAGATAATAGGGGAAAGCCGAGAGTCGCCCAAGAGCGCATGGTTCGGAAGAAGGTATCCTTGAAGGATGCTACCGAAAGCAGTGAGGCTCCAAAAAAGAGTAAAGTAGCCCAAATGCCCTTGAGTATGGTGCAGACAGAGTAAAGATTCCAAATTACCCATGCCTACCAATAACCTGATTAATATTAATAAAATACAGTCTCTGAAATGCTTGTATGCAAATGCTAGAAGTCTAAACAATAAGATGGGGGAGTTAGAATATATAGCACTAAATGAGAGGTTAGATATGATTGCAATCTCAGAGACATGTTGGGAGGAGGATAACCAGTGGGACACTGATACCTGGATACAAACTATATCGTAATGATAGAACTGATCAAATTGGTGGAGGGGTTGCGCTCTATGTTAGAGAGGGCATTGAATCAGAAAGGATTAAACTTTTGCAGGAAACAAAATTTGCTGTAGAATCTCTATGGATTGAAATTCCATGTATGAAGGGGACGGTGATGGCAGTGGGGGTGTACTATCGACCGCCTGGCCAGAATGAACAAATGGATGATGAAATGCTCCAAGAAATCAAGGAAGCTAACAAAAGTCACAGCAGAGTAGTAATAATGGGTGATTTCAATTATCCCGGTATCGACTGGGTCAGTGTCACGGCAGGACATGCTAGGGAGATAAAGTTTCTTGATGAAATAAATGACTGCTTCTTGGAACAGCTGGTTCATGAACTGACCAGAGGGGAAGCCATACTGGAACTAGTCCTTAGTGGAACACCAGATCTGGTGCAAGAAATAAGGGTGTTGGGGCCACTTGGCAATAGTGTTCATAGCATGATCGTGTTTGATTTAATTAGTGGAGGAGGGACAGTAAAGAAATCCACAGTACTACCTTTTAACTTTCGAAAGGGAGACTATGATAAAATGAGGAAAATAGTTAAGAAAAAACTAAAAGGAGCGGTTGCAAAGGTTAAAGACTTACATCAAGCTTGGGTGTTGTTTAAAAATACTATCCTGGAAGCCCAGACCAGCTGTATTCCACGCATTAAGAAAAGTGGAAGAAAGTCCAAAAAACTGCCAGCATGGTTTAAAGGTGAGGTCAGGGAGGCTGTTGCTTGCCAAAAAAGCATCTTTCAGGAAATGGAAAAAAGAGCCAAACGACGAAAACTGGAAACAGCACAAGCACTGGCAAGTTAAATGCAAAGCATTGATAAGGCAGGCAAAGCGAGAATTTGAGAAGGAACTTGCTATGGAAGCAAAAACACGAAATACAGACTTTTTCAAGTACATTCGTAGCAAAAGTCCTGTGAGAGAGTCAATTGGACCATTAGATGATAGAGGGGTAAGAGGGGCAGTAAGAGGAGACAAGGCTATAGCGGAGAGACTGAATGAATTCTTTGCTTCAGCCTTTACTGAGGAAGATGTAGGGATGTTACCCAAGACTGAAGTGGTATTTAAAGGTGATGCTGCAGAGGAATTGAGAGAAATATCGCTACACCGGGAAGATGTATTACAACTATTTGATAAACTGAATAGTAGCAAATCACCTGGACCGGATGGTATACATCCAAGAGTGTAGAAAGAACTGAAATATGAGATTGCAGACCTGCTATTAGTAATCTGTAAACTTTCATTAAAATCATCTGTAATACCTGAAGATTGGAGGATCGCCAATGTAACACCAATTTTTAAAAAAGATTCCAGGTGTGATCCGGGAAATTACAGACCAGTGAGCCTGACGTCAGTACCGGGGAAAATGGTAGAAACCATCATAAAGAACAAAATTACACAGCATGTAGATAGTGTCATAGAGCGGATGCTAATGAAAGTGAAGACTTAGAAAAAAACGCTGTCTTTCACAAAACAAATGATGTGCAGAAGATGCAATTGCCCTGCAGCGCAGCTAGAGGGAGCAGGTGAAAACTTACAGAGGCTGAGTTAACACACCCGGCTGATGATTCTGCAGAAGTTAATCAGCTGCACCTGAAAAGTAGCCCGGGGAACTCAAACGTGCAATGCCTTTATAAGCAGAAAGCTAGTGCAGGAGCAGGGAGAAGGAGGAGAAGGGGAGCTGAGACAGCCAGGAACAGCAGCCCAGCCAGGTCAAGAAGTGCAGCCAGGACAAGCAGCACGACAAGGACAGCAGGAGCTGGAAGAGGAGCAGAAAGAGCCAGAGAGAAGGACGGGCCGTGGAGAGTCAGTCCGGAGAGAGACTTGGTAGCAGGAGACCTCAGAGGTAAAGAGCTCAGAAGGAGAGAGCCATACCTGGAGAGAGGCCTACCCTCACCAGAAGACTCTGAAACAGGACTGAAAGGCTCCAAAAGGAAAGGTACTGATAGCAGAGTTACCTATACCAGGAAGCAAGGAAGTCTGGATTCCTCACCAGGTTTTCCTAGGCTACAGAAAGGTCAAGCAGTGCCCAGAAGCTTCCAAGAGAAAGTCTGCCAAAGAGACTGTGTCCTGAGAGAAGTGCCTGAGAAGGAAAACTCCAGTTATACCGGCTACAGGAAGCCAAGGTATGGTGACACTTTATTCATAAAGAGAAGCTCAGCTCCTAGAAGCTCTTGTAAAGCAGATATCCAGTTTGAAAGGAAAAGAAGCAGGCCAGAGTTTTATAAGCCAAGACGTAAGGGCATAGGAAGAAGCCATGCTTATTTGTGAGCCCTAGAACAGCCTTACTGGAAACAAGGGAACAGAAACAGTGAATGGCAAACTATAGCGGCCAGGGAAAGCTCCAATTCAGAGGGAGATAACAATGACCCAGAGCCCATGCAGATAGCGCTTGCGGATCCTATTCCCTTATCTCAAGACGAATTAATGGATTGCTCCATTTGTATTGCGGGCAGTTTTGAATCACTCCCTGAACTGTGGGTTAAAAAGACATTGCTTTGAGAATACTCATGTTTGTGCTGAATGAAAGAGGAATGTTCACTCCTTTGTTTTGCTCTAAAGTTTGAAAGAATTATGGGTTAAATCCTACAAGCAACTGTGAAGTTTGTAACAGTTTACCTCTTTACTTATGTTGTGGTGGAAGCCTGAAAAGAAGGACTTTCTGTATTTCTGTATCTCAGCAAACCTTTTGCGTTAAAAGGGAAATAAAAGCCTTATTTACCCTCTACTTGGCATACACAATTTATTCACATAAGGAGCAGGACTACAAAGACCAAGATACCCTTGACCTTAAAAGAGCCCTCTACTCCCAGAAAATAATAATATGCTCAACCTACCCTTACAGCCACTGGCCACCAGGGGGGGTTGATGACAATAGTCATGGCCTAATGGGAGACAGCCAACATGGCTTTAGACAAGGAAGATCTTGTCTTACTAATCTGATATGTTTTTTTGAAGGTGTGAATAAACAGGTAGACAAAGGTGAGTCGGTTGATATAGTGTATCTGGACTTTCAGAAAGCCTTTGACAAGGTCCCTCATCAGAGACTTTTGGCAAAACTAAAAAGTCATGGGATAGGAGGCAGTGTACTATTTTGGATCGGGAACTGGCTAAAAGATAGAAAGCAGAGGGTTGGGCTAAATGGCTAATTTTCCCAATGGAAAAAGGTGAATAGTGGAGTACCCCAGGGATCTGTACTGGGTCCGCTACTTTTTGACATATTCATAAATGACCTGGAAAAGGGAATAACTAGTGAGGTTATCAAATTTGCAGACGACACAAAACTGTTTAAAGTTGTTAAAACCCAAGAGGACTGTGGAAGACTGCAGGAGGATCTGGATAAATTGGAAGACTGGGCATCCAAATAGCAGATGAAATTTAATGTGGACAAGTGCAAAGTTATGCACCTATGAAAGAACAACCCACACTATGGTTACACGATGCAAGGTTCCACATTGGGAACCACCACCCAGGAAAAAGATTTAGGAGTCATCGTGGATAGCATGTTAAAACCCTCCGCCCAGTGTGCAGCAGTGGCCAAGAAAGCAAATAGAATGTTAGGTATCATAAGGAAAGGAATGGAAAATAAAACAAAGGATATTATAATGCCTCTGTATCGTTCCATGGTATGACCGCACATTGAATATTGGGTGCAATTCTGGTTGCCGTATCTTAAAAAGGATATAGCATTATTAGAAAAGGTACAGAGAAGAGCCACCGAAATGGTAAAGGGGATGGGAGGCTACTCCTATGAAGAGAGGCTACAAAGGTTAGGGCTCTTCAACCTGGAAAAGAGACGGCTGAGGGGAGATATGATAGAGGTCTATAAATTAATGAATGGAGTGGAACGGGTAAACGTAGATCAATTGTTTACACTATCAGAATATAGATAGACTAGGGGACATGTAATGAAGCTACAGGGTAAACTATTTAAGACAAATAAGAGAAAATATTTTTTCACTGTTAGTGTAGCTGGGTTTAAAAAAGGTTTGGACAAGTTCCTGGAGGAAAGGTCCATAAACCATTATTAAAAAGGGACCCAGGATATCACCTTTTGACCCAATACAAGCATTGTGGAACCTGTGTCTTTTGGGGAAACTGCTAGGTACGTATGACCTAGATTGGCCACTGTTGGAAACAGGATACTGGGTTTGATGGACCTTGGTCTGACCCAGTATGGCATATCTTATGTTCTTATGCCTTGAGTGTTCTGGAAAGAGGATATATAAAATAATACATTGATACTTATTTTATTATGTGATTGATTGGCTCTGCGGTTTCTAGCATGGGTTCTTTGCTTTTTTACATGATATTCCTGTGTATTTAGAAACTTGAAAATATACATGAAAAGGTATTTAGTCATTAATGTAGGTTAATAAGGAATTTGTTGTAATAAAAAACAGTTACATAATAACATATTGTAGTGTAGGTTTGGTGCATGTATCTTGTGACGAGCCCCTATTTTATAAAGAAAAGTAGATGTCTGCTTTTCATTATAAAATACATCTTATGAACTCCAGAAGGGAGCTCTCTGACATGATGCAAGTACTACGCCAAGCATTAGCAGTAATTTTGAGAGACTGAGATCATACTCCACATACCCTAGCTGAAAAGTAAGGTTTATGACTGTTGTGGTATACGCAAAACTAACCCATTTGGAGAAACTGCCCCAATGTTTAAGATTCTTTGATTCACTTGGGACAATTTCTCCAAATGGGTCAGTTTTGCACATATTATGACAGTCATGAACCTCACTTCTAAGCCAGAGTATGTGGAGTATGAATCAGTCTCTCAAATTTACTGCTAATGATTGGCATAGCACTTGCATCAGGCCAAAGAAAGCTTCCTTATGGAGTTCATAAGATGTAACATGGATGGGTAATTTATTAAGGTGTGTTTGGAAATTCTTTTTAATCAAGCCTGTAGCACTCAACACAATCAGAAATAACTCCATATCCTTCTGCCACATTTTCTTGGTTTCTGATTGCATTTCTTGGTACTTGAAGATCTTCTCCCTCTCAAAGCGATTCACAGAATAGTCGCTTGGAATTGACACCTCTGTAATCAATATCATTCTGCTGTTCTTCTCCATTACCACTATGATCGGCTTCCTTGCATCCAGCTTGATGATAACCTCTTCATACTCTGTAATTCTCATAGGGTCATGAGCCCAGTGCTTTTCAGACACAGTGATGTTGTAGTGTTTACAGAGTTTCCAATGGATGAGGCTACTTTATTGTGCCTTTCTTTATAGAAATCGTCTGCCATCAGAACTTCATAACCAGCTATGAGATGAGTCACTGTTTCCAGCTCTTTCTTACAGGATAAACATGTCTGGTTTGCCAGTTTTTCCAATGCTTGCTGTAAACCATCTCATCCATAATCTGCTGTCCTGGGCTGCAACTGTTAAATTCTCATCCTTTGGTTTCAGTTTACCTCTCCTAAACCATTCATATGTCCATTCTTGATCGACAAAGGGTCCCTAGAATAATGTTCTATATTTTTCACTGTATTTGTGTATTTGCCACTTATTTTTCCTTGTTTGTTGATCTAATTCTTTGAAGTGTTTTTTCTCTCATTTTGCAAATTCTTTTACTTCCTTCTCTATAGGTGCTTGTGGATTCTCACTTATTCCTTCTAGTCATCAGAACACTTGTCCAAGTTTGCTGATGGATATAGATTCTGGACTTTTATATTTCTGCACTTTTTATGTATTTGGTTCTTATGATGCCGTCAGGCAGGCCTGGTAGCCAATGATAGTGGCCTAGCTGTCCTTCAGCGCTAAGAATGTACAGTCTTGGCATACACCGATTCTTGTAAATTACCTCATTGGAATAGAGGCATTTTCTTTTTGCCACATCCAGTTTTTTAAGATCTTTAAGAGGCCAGTCTACAATTCCAAAGCCGTATAAGAGTATAGGAATTGCCAGCTGATTGATGTTTTTTTTTATCTTATTCTGTGATATTAAAGCACTTTTCAATAACTATTTTAATCTCCTGTAGCATTCTTTATTGATCTTTCCTCTCAATAATTTTTGCTTAAATGTCGTAACTTCCTCTACTCTGAGATATTTATATATGTCTTCTTGTTCAAGTTCCTTGATGTCACAGCCCTCATTCAGGGAGATGTTTTCTGTTTTGCTCAATTTTCCTCTAAAGAAAGTACATTTTGTCAAGACCAAAATTCATCCTGAAGTCATCAGAAAAGCTTTTCACTATATGTATTTGCTCTGCTAATTGTTGGTCACTGGAACTGTAGAGCTTCAGGTAGTCTACAAATAGGGCCTGATTCTGTTCCATGAATAGCGGGGATGGACATCCCAACGGGATGGAATGAGCCTGATAGTGAATGGGATGCTACCTCTGGGTTGTTACCTTCTTGTAGGATTCAAACTAAATCCCTATCCCAAAGTCTTTGATCTACGTGGAATTTTTCATGAGCATTCTTAAATTTAAAAAAAAGGCAACTACATGAATATTTAAGATATAAAATATATAAAAATATATATCATTTTATGGACACTTGATGGAGTATAATCTCCCTTTAAATAAAAGGACAATGGTTAGAGGTGAATGGTAATTTATTGTTATACCTTGATCTAAGCTTGTCTGAAAAACAAACTTTTTTCAGTAGAGATAAATATATTACTTTGGAAGATTAGACACACGGGACTTTTCTTGGTTGATGCATTTTATAAAGTCAACATAGGCAATTATGTGGTTGTATAAAACAGGTATCCAGAAGCAGCCCCAGTAGCACACAAGTCCGCTAGCATAAATTTACACCTGCTTTGAAGATGGAGTATATATGTGTGTGTTCTCTATGTGGGTCTTTTACTAAAGGGCGCTAGCCAGAAGCATGTGTTGTAGTGTGCACTGAAGGTGCACTGGGACATATGTTGCCAGCTAGTGTGGGGCCATAACAATTAGCACGGGACAATTACTGTGCTAACTGTGCAACTTGCATTAGGGTCACAAGACGGCAGGTTAGGAGCAGAGAGTGGGTGTGGTGAACTCGGCAGAGCACGCTAACTACATTAGTGCTGCTTCACCTAACACCATCTCAGTAGGTGGAGTTAAATGTATGTGCACTAATGCAGCCCACGTTAGGGTAAAGTGCTCTGCATTAACTTCTGGGGAAATATTTTCCACACACCCGACAGTTGACAAGGTGGCGTTGCCCCTACCATGCCATAGTTTTGGCACTATTGGACTGTTAGGTGCAGCACCTTACTGGCTTTTAGTAAAAAACACCCTCAGCCCAACCCATGCCCTTGGTAACAAATACTATGATTCTTTATTTTATGCATGGTGCACACAGAAATACATAGCTAGATGCACATATTCGGCTGCATAATCTATGTAGAATCCTTTTTCTAAATGTAAAACATCCCTGCCTGTATAAACAGAGGATGTTAATCATATATATTTGTTTACTTTGTAGAAATAAAAATAGTCAATGTGAAACTGCTCTTCTCAGTAATGCAAAGAGAAAGAAACAAAGTAAAAAAAAAAAAGTAAGCAAGGTTTTCAAAGCATAACATTCTAAACATGACGTATTCCAACCACAATTATATGGTTAGTGATTAGGGAATATGTGAGAAAAATATGCTCAAAATCACTTAAATATGATAGCCCTCAAATGAAACAATTCTTCACTTCTCTCAGAAAATTATCATCTTGTAAGTATTTCATGATAGGGGAATCAAACCGTGAAGATGACTTAAGGGAAACCTTTAACAGATGGCAGCAAAATGAGTTGCACGAAGAAGTACAAAATAATTCTAGCTGCTTCTCGAAAATTCCAGCTGCAGGGACTTTTAAATCGACATAATAGTGGATTGGAACTGGATTTCTAGTGGAATATAAATTGCAGGTGATGATTCATTAGCCAGATAGATACCTTTGACAATTGTAGTTTTCATACTCCGTTGAATGTAGCAGTTTGCTAGCTATTATCAAGGAAGAAAAAAGGTAATTATCTGAGAAGAGTGGAAAATGAAATAATTGTTCTGCTTGATAACTATCACATTCACAGTTTTGTCACTTACTCTGTACTTAAAAGACCATATCAGGCGTGGTAGAGTCTGATTTTCAATGTTGTGGGCTAGATTCACTTCATGTCTGTTATTCTCCTTACTGCAGCACAGTGCTAGCTTGTTCTTACTGAGAGAGATTGATTCATTCTAATTCTGCCTTCTTTCCTTTGTAACCAGAAAGGATATGTGAATATTGTCCTCTGTTTAGAGCAGAGTGATGTACAAGGGCGTGTAGTGCCCACCCCAAACCTCAGGAGGCGGTGTAGTTCAAAGTGGAAGACACTCTTGTTATTTTCTATGGTTATGTAGGATGCAGGGAGTGGGGAGGATTCTTTTCAATTTTAGGTTCAATTGTTCAGTAGATGTCTTTATCCTTTCATAGTACTCACTCTTCACTCACCCTAAAGAATCTACAGACCAGTTCAGGTTTTGGCTGAATAAAAAAGTAAGGGAGCTGATATTCAAATTGACTTATCTGGTTAGCATGCCCTACCAACTGGATAAGTGCCGCAGAGCCTCATATTAAGCAGCAGTGTCCAGACAGTGCCAAGGCAGTCTGGGAACAGAGTTGGGCAGAACCAGCATTTATCCGGATAGCAGCAATTTTCAGCGGCTCTATCTGGATAATAATCCACGTAATTGAGGATAGCAAAAAATCTCCCCTAAGTGGTAAGTGGATTGGCTGTTGGGACAGTGGCTGAATAGTGCCAGTTTCTAGATATTGCTGCTGAATATCTTATTTAGTTAACCATGATGACCGGTGTTTAAAAAAAAATCCCACTGGCTGCTGCAGTTTGAATGTTACCCCCTTAGTCTTTAGGGGTGAAAAAACTCGAAGGTGGAAAAAAATGCTATTCGAATCACACGAATATTGAGTATTGAAACCCTTTGACTTGCTTCTCTGGAATCTTGACCTTGGTCTTCTCTGTGCAACTTTAGTCTTTTTTTTTAATTTATTACTTTTTCAAACACAAAAGCAAGCATCCAGGAAACATGAAAGGAAATAAATCATATATCAGAAATAAGAAAAACATAGCAAAAAAAAAAATACAAAATCAAATAGCCCTCAGGGAAATAACTAATAAAGGTCACCAAATAACTAAGGAAAAAGGAGGTAATTCCTCCAAAACCTACAGCCAAATCAATTAATACCACTTATAAATGCACCCACCATTAACCATGTTTCTCTCTATCAGACAAAAAAGCTTCTAACTGTAAGGAATCTAGGAAAACAAACTTAGACCCGTGAAGTGAAACTATGCACTTGCATTGGTATCTCAAAAAAATGGATGTATCGAGGGCCTACACCCTATGCTTAAGAGCTAAAAAAGCCCTCCTTCGGAGCAGTGTGGCACTTGAGATATCCTGAAACAATTGAATCTTAGACCACAAAACAACTCATCTTTATTTTTAAAATAACTTTTAAACACTGAAATCTTATCCTGCTCAGAAAGGAAAGATACTACCAAGGTGGCCTAAGTAGGAATGCTATCCTGCAAATCTTCTAGGAATTGAGTTAAATTAAAATTGGAGTGTGGCTTGCAAGATATCAAAACCCCCTGAAGATTCATCAGCAACTTTCCTACCGGTAAGGTAAAACATTTTAGAAAACACCATCAAGTCAGAATTAGATAAAGACAAAATCTCCTTAAAGTAATTTTGCAGAAAATTTCAGGAGATAACAAATAATAATAGGAAAATTCAGAAATCGAATATTTTTTGTTTTAAGGGAATTTTCAAACAGTTCCATTTTATGATGGATGACTAAACTGTCTTTAATAGGTAGTAGAGGCACTAACTGCCTTCAGGGAGGAACATTGAGTTTCACATTTAAGGATTTGGTTAGAAAGAAATTCCACATGATCTTCGCGCAATTTTCACACTCTCCTGTGAAAATTTGCCAAACTGGGAGACCATGGTCACTAGAGTTCTCTCAGTTCGGGTCTCTACTCTCCAGATGTTAACCAGGGAAACCTGAAATTCAGGCACATCCTCGGAGTCAACTAGAGGTGGGGACCAAGTAACTGCTTAATAGGAGGAATTAGAAGGCAGCGATGGAGTACTCTGCTGTAAGGTCTGGGCCCCCTCGGCTGGGTCAGATGGAGTCAAAAAAGATGGGGGAGGAGGTGGATTGTGATCTAGAGAGCTTAAAGAAGCTCCCAGTTGAGATGGAGAGAGGCAATCAGTACCTGCAGGTGAAATTCCCACCTTCTTGACCTTAAGGTGTCTGTCCATAGTGGCCAACTGGAACAGCGATCTTCCTTTTTCTCATGGACACCAACAAATGGCCAAGAGCATCTCTGGAGTACTCCTAAGGAGCTCCTAAGTAGCTCCCAAGGGACTTATTTTGCCCCTTGTGGCACATCCCTTAGGGTATACCACGGCTGTGTGCCTAGCTACAGCCCAATGTTATAGGGCCCTGCTGATTCAGGGTCATCCTCCACACAGTCTGCACGCCTCCAAACAACTCCTGCTTGGTGACTGCCCAGTTCAGCTCTCCAAGAGAAGGCAATATAGATGCCTGATCTTATAGGGCCTGGCTAACATCAGGGTTATCCCCCATACAGCCTCTGCTCTTCCAATAACTCCCGCTTCCATGCTGCCCAACTCAGCTCTTCCTACTTTAGTCTTTTCTACTATGAAACTCTGTACTCTCTCAGCTCTGGCTGAAGAAATATGCACCTCTATTCCGAGAGATGGGCTTCAGGTTTTTCTTTTCTTTGTAGTCCCACTTCTGAATGCTCCAATTTCTGAAACTTCTAAGACACACTTCAGATACCAAATTTCAGGCTCCTTCATTTGTTTCTCCTTCTCACTCTTTGGGCTCTTAGAACCTCTTTAGCTGTCTGTATTGACAATTCCCAGAAATATCCTTTCATCTTTGGCTTACTGAGACAGCAGCAGTAGTGGGAATTCACCCTAACATCTCAACAATCTTAAACATGTTATATTATTTTGCTCTTCTGCCCCTCAGTCATCTTGTCTCTCAGGCCCTTCTCTTGTTAGGCCAGCTTCTTACTTTGAGAGCTGATTCTACATAGGATAGTTTAAGGGGGCAAAACTTAGCAAGTTCAATGGGCCTCTTCTTCAAATGTTAAGGTTCCTGGCATGAGAATCTGTCTTCACTGAGTCTGGCTGCTCCAGCTATGAGCTTCAACCATCATCTGGATGGGGAAGAAAGAGAACTGGATTTCTCTTGTGTCCCTTGTACTGGGGGATCCAACAACACAGAATTTAGGCACTCTCCTTCTTGAGCCCTGATTTGTTTACCAGTGTAGCAGAAAAATAGTCAAAAATAGACAGCTTCTTTCCATGATAAGGATGCTCTGGAATGAGGAATCAAGATGAGGGTACAAGGGGTCGACTCAGGAGTAATCTAAGGGAGGTGTATGCATAGAACGGCCTCCCAGTGGAGTTAATCGTGACAAGGAACAAGAACAGTATCAGAATTCAAGAATAAGCACAGAAGATCTCTGAAGGAGAAGAAGAAATCAAGGGACAAGCACAAAAGATCTCTGAAGGAGAGGAAGAAATTGTAAAGCTGGGCAGTTTAGTCTGGATGGCAGACTGGACAGGCTGTATGGTCTTTTCCTGCCATCAAGATTTGCAGTGCTTAGAAAAAGTGTATAAATCCTCTCGTATATTCTGTATTTTAGTACCTTATACCCAAAATTGATTAGATCCTAATCTAACTCCTGATAAAGAAAGATAACCCTATTGAATAAATGAGAAAAATTCTGTAGATATGTCTGATTAATTTATTAAATAGAAAGATTCAGCAGTAAGTATCCTTGTGTGAAAAAGTATGTCAACCCTTCATTGAGTAAATGGTGTCACCTCTTTGATAAACAATAACTTCAACCAAACGCTTCAGGTCTTGCCACATCATTTCAGTATGGGTTAGGGTAAACCTTTGACTTGGCCAAACCAAAATATGAAATCTCTTTTTCTTGAATGTTTAGGGTCATTATCTTGCTGCTTGACCAACTGTTGGCTCAGCTTCAGCAAATGGGTGGATGGTCTGACATTCTTCTGTAGACCAGGGGTGTGAAACAAATAACCTGTGAGTTGTTTCTAGCCTGCAAGGCTCTTTAATGCAGACCTCAGATCACTGTTGGAAGTCGAGGTATTGTCACTCAGAAGCCTCAAGAGAGAGCTCCCACGTCAGCAATTTCTTTTTCTAACAAAGCAGTCACTGAAAGATTTTGCAGTTTTGCGGGCCATGCTGCATCTTCATAACTAGAACCGACATTTCAGCCACCATACTGTGGCTTTCTTCAGGGTGACGTGGTTAAGTATTGGACCCACATAGTGTATCTGGATTTTCAGATAACCTTTGACAATATCCCCCATGAGAGACTCTTGTGTAAATTGAAAAGTTATGGGATAGGAAGCAGTGTACTATTGTGGAATAGGAACTAGTTAAAAAATAGAAAACAGAGAGTAGGGCCAAATGGCCAATTTTCTCAATGGAGAACGGTGAATAGTGGAGTACCCCAGGGATCTGTGCTGGGCCCATTGCTTTTCAACATATTCATAAATGTCCTGGAAATGGGAATAACAAGTGAGGTGATCAGATTTGTAGATGACACAAAATTATTCAAAGTTGCTAAAATACAAGAGGACCTTAAAAAATAGGGAGACTGGGCTTCCAAATGGCAGATGAAATTTAATGTGGACAAGTGCAAAATTATGCACTTAGGGAAGAACAACCCAAACTACAGTTACATGATACAAGGTTCCACATTAGGAATCACCACCCAGGAAAGAATCTAGGCGTCATCGTGGATAATACTTTGAAATCCTCTGCCCAGTGTGCAGCGGTGGCCAAGAAAACAAGCAAACTGCTAGGAATCATAAAGAAAGGAATGAAGTATAAAATTAAGAATATTATAATGCCTCTGCATTGTTCCATGGTGCGACTGCACCTTGAACATTGTGTGCATATCTGGTCTCCATATCTTAAAAGGTATATAGCGGAATTAGAAAATGTACAGAGAGGATTCACCAAAATGGTAAAGGGTATGGAAGGATACCCCTATGAGGAGAGGCTTAAAAGGTTGGGGCTCTTCAACTTGGAAAAGAGACGGCTAAGGGGAGATATGATAGAGGTCTGCAAAATAATGAATGAAGTAGAACGGGTAAATGTAGATCAGTTGTTTACTTCTTCAAAAAGTAGAAAGACTAGGGGACATGCAATGAAGCTACAATGTAACCCATTTAAGACTAATTGGAGAAAATATTATTTCACTCAGTACATAATCAAAATCTGGAATTCGTTACCAGAGAATGTAGTAAAAGCCGTTAGTGTAACTGGGTTTAAAAAAGGTTTGGACAAGCTCCTTGAGGAAAAGTCCATAATCCATAATTAAAGAGGAATAGGGAAATTCATTGCTTACCCTGGGATAAGCAACATAGAATCTGTGTACCTTTTTGGAAACCTGACACGTATTTCTAACCTGGACTGGCCGCTGTTGGAAACAGGATACTGGGCTTGATGGACCCTTGGTCAGACCCAGTATGGCTTATCTTATGTTCTTAAGCTGCGTATATGAATTTCAGTTCTAGAAAGGCAGTGGGTGCCACAATAGAGGTTTGACACACATCATGGGCTATCAACTAGGCAGCTGGCTAGGGCAGCAGGCCCTCGTTGGGCGGCATGGCAACCCATGGCTCTTTCAAAGTAGTCTCTTTGCCGCCACTTCAAAGTTGTGTTGGATCTTAAAGCATCCACCCATGAGTGCGCATTCACTGCCTACCACTTCTGCCCCTTCCAATGCAACTTCCTGTTGGACGGGGCAGAAAGTTGCATCAGAAGGGACAGAAGCAGCAGGTTGTGAGTGCGCACATATGGATGGGTGCTATAAGGCCCACTGTAGCACAATTGTATCTAGGGGGTGGGAGACTCACAGGGGTCTCACCTAGGGCAGCAGAAACCCTTGGGCCGGCCCTTATTATCAGATTTTTATATTATTTATTTTATAGCTATACAGTAGCTATGTGCAAGGAAAAAGAACATTTTGGTTACTCTGTTTAGAATAAAGTTTTAGCAATTTTCGTCTGTCTTTTTCATGTTTTTGTGCATATTCGTCTTAATTGTGTATCTTCTATGCATGCTACAGCTTTTTTGCTGAAAACAGATTTTATGTGTGTTAATTTGTAGTTATACATGCACAGAAGCGATGTATGCACTTTTCATTTTTAAGTGGCTAAGAGCTCAAAATGCACATTCTTACTAAATAGCTTGTGGGTGGGTGGGGGTAGTGGGAGGGTGAAAGAGAGACAGAAAGGGAGAGATCAAGATTGGTTTCGTGTGAATGGTGTTTTCTCATTGCCAAGCTGATCCTGTGCTGTTTTCTCTACCTGTCTCATGCTGAATGATAGGAATGTGCTTTAGAAAGCGTAGTTACTCACCTGTAACAGTTGATCTCCGGGAACAGCAGGAATTTAGTCTTCACATATGGGTGACGTTAGTACTGATGGAGCTCATGTGGGAACGTTCCCCAGCATCCAATAGGAAAGCTTTTCTCAGCATTCCACTGCATCTGCGTAGCTGCCTTCCTGCCTTTCCAGCTCTCCCTCCTCAGTTGAGTTTGTAGCTGAGATAAAAGGAGAGAAAGAGAAAAATAGAAACTTTACAACTCCTAGGGGAGGGTGGGTTGTGAAGCCTAAATTTCTGCTGTTCCGGGGGATTATCTATTACAGGTGAGTAACTATGCTATCTCCAGGAACAAGCAGGAATGTGTTCTTCACATATGGGACTCCCTAGCTAGAAGATGCCAGAGAGATGACCTCAGAATCAGTTGTGGTTTGTCCCAGGTATGCCTAAAGAGGTCATGTATCCTCCATAGAGGTCTGGTATCGAAATCCAGGATGGAGGGTAGGAGTTACTCTAAGTCTGAAAGAGATGCTGGAGAACAGCCTGGCTAAACATGGCATCCTGGCATGAGTCCTTGTCCAGAGTGAGCAGAAAAAGTATGGACCGAAGACCAAGTTGCTGCTTTACAGATCTCATCAATAGCTACAGATCGTAGATTTGCCATCAAGGTAGCCATGGCTCGAACATTATGGGCAGTGACATGACCCTCGAGGGAGAGTTCTGCTTTCTCATAAGCAAAAGTGATGCAGTCAGCTATCCACTTGGAGAGAATATGTTTGGAGATTTGCAACCTGAGGTGACTAGAGTCAAAGGAGATGAACAGCTGAGAAGATTTCCAGTACTCTTGAGACCTCTGAAAATAAAAAGCTAAGGCACATTTACAATCCAGAGTGTAGAGGGTTGCTTCTGCCCTAGATGAGTGCGGTATAGGGAAAAACATAGGGAGATAGACCAACTGGTTCAAATGGAAGGGCGAGACAACCTTTGGCATGAAGTGAGGATGGACTATCTTATCATGGTGGAACCGTGTGTAAAGCGGGTCAGCCACTAAGGCCTGGAGCCAGGGCCGGATTTACCTTGAGTGAGGCCCTACGCCAACAAAAATTGTGGGCCCCCAGCAGGGGCGGCCCAAGGGGGGTGCGGGGCCTCATTTGCATAAGGGGCCTCATTTGCATAAATATTTGCATATTGTTACCATATACTAACTTTTAGTAAACGTGCCTCTTAATGAGTGTATGGATAAAGAAAGACTAAAAGATTTCTACATTACTATAATCCAGTGCCAACTGCCAGACACATTAGGAACTACTACAAACACTGCCCATTTAGAACCCATAGTAAACCCGCCGTATCCTAACAGCACTACCAGGACTCACAAAGCACCATACTCTACCAATCAAAAGGCAACACTGCAAATATTAAACCAGTACATTTCAGAGAACAACAATACATGACCTACTGGGGAAAGAGAACAAGTGGCAATGTCAAATAGGAATTATATAAACAGAACACCTCAGCTCAGTTACACATGCAGAACATAGACCATCACCAAACAAGTAATCACAATTTAGAAACAGGAAGACAATAATTAAACTGGGAATCCCAAAAGCCAAACTTGGAATGTACAACACTGTAGAAATAAAACTATACATTAATTTGCTCTTGTACTAAACAAAGCGCAGACGTTAATGATGCACATTTACCAGAGCTGACATATTCCAATTAATAAATTCAAAATAAAGAGATATTTTTCTACCTTTTGTGCATTTTTTTCAGCTGCAATTCCTCCAGCCACTTTCTTCTGGTTTCTTCGTGTCTTCTGCTAACTCTCCATCGTCTGCTGTCCATTTGTCCTTTCTTCTCTTCTAGATTTTTTTCCATTCTCTCTCTACATCTGCTTTAACATACTAATCTTTCTCCTTTTGCTCTTTCCTCATTCCTATTTCATCCACTCAAATTTTACCCCTCCATCCTCAATCCCCACTTACTCTCCCAATACCCGGCCAATTGTAGATTTTTTATCCCTCCCACACAAAATATTTTTCCCTTCTCCATTTTACTCTTCCAGCCCCATCCCATTCTAATCCTCCCCCAACATCAGCTCCCTTCTAGTTCCAGCCTCACCCAGCATCCATTCCCTTCTAGTCCCTGCATCAGCCCATTTCCAGTCCTAGCCATCCATCAGCCCATTTCCAGTCCTAGCAACCCCCCAACCCAATACCAGTCCTAGCCCCCCCATCAACCCACTTCCAGTCCTTAACCCATCACCCCATTTTCAGTTTAAGCCCCCCCTATAACCCATTACCAGTCCTAACCCCCCATCAGCCCACTTCCAGTCCTAACCCCATCAACCCATTTCCAGTCAGCCCCCCATAGCCCATTGCCAGTCCTACCCCCCCCATCAGCCCACAGCCCATTACCAGTCCTAACCCCATCATCCCACCTCCAGTTTTAACCCCCCAGCCCATTTCCAGTCCTAGCCCCCCCATAGCCCATTACCAGACAGCCCCCATCAGCCCACAGCCCATTACCAGTCTTAACCCCCACAGCCCATTACCAGTTCTAAACCCCCCCCAACAGCCCATTACCAGTCCTAACCCCATCAGCCCACCTCCAGTCTTAACCCCCCAGCCCATTTCCTGTCCTAGCCCCCCATAGCCCATTACCAGACAGCCCCCATCAGCCCACAGCCCATTACCAGTCTTAACCCCCCCAACGCCCATTGCCAGTTCTAAGCCCCCCCAACAGCCCATTACCAGTCCTAACCCCATCAGCCCACCTCTAGCCTTAACCCCCCCGCCCATTTCCAGCCCCAAGCCCCCCCAATAGCCCATTACCAGTCCTACCCCCCCATAGCCCATTACCAGCCCTACCCCCCCAGCCCATTTCCACACCCATCCCCCCCAACACCCCATTACCAGTCCTACCCCCCCCCATAGCCCATTACCCGCCCTACCCCCCCAGCCCATTTCCAGCCCCACCCCCCCCAATAGCCCATTACCAGTCCTACCCCCCCCCCCCCCGTCGGCCTAAAGTAAAATTTAATTTTAAAAAAAAACCTGGTGGCTGCCGCCGCGGGTCCCCCTCTGCTGCCGCTGCAGCACCGATTGACCCGCGGGGGCCCCGTCTACAAGCTGAAGCCGTCGGATCGGGTCGGGTCGTTCCTCCCTCCCTCCGTCCGTGCAGGCTGCAGGCTGTGAGAGACGCGAAAGGAGAGTGTCTCCTCGCGTCTCTGTTAAGCCCGCAGGGGCTGATGGGAAATTTCCCATCAGCCCCTGCGGGCTTTACAGAGACGCGAGGAGACGCTCTCTCTTCGCGTCTCTCACAGCCTGCAGCCTGCACGGAGGGAGGGAGGGAGGAACGACACGACCCGACCCGACCCGACGGCTTCAGCTTGTAGACGGGGCCCCCGCGGGTCAATCGGTGCTGCCGCGGCAGCAGAGGGGGCCCTGCGGCGGCAGCCACCAGGGTTTTTTTTTTAATTGTATTTTAAAAAAATTTACTTCTTCTTTTTTTGTGGGCCCCTGCCGGCTGTGGGCCCTACGCCATGGCGTACATGGCGTATAGGTAAATCCGGCCCTGCCTGGAGCTCACTAATGCACCTTGCTGAAGTGAAGGCAATGAGGAAGAGGACCTTCTATGTGAGAAGATGTAGTGGCTAGAGGTTCAAAGGGCTGCTTGAGAGGCTGTCCTAGAACAACATTGAGGTCCCATGCCACTGGTGGTGGCTTATTGGGAGGCTTAGTTAATAGAAGACCCCTTATGAAGCATGCTATGAGTGGCTGAGAGGAGATGGGTTGGGCATCTAAGGGCGTGCACTTAGGTGTACTCTTACCAAATTGGTTTTGAGTCCAGAAGAAGATAGGTGGAGGAGATACTCAAGCAGCGCCTCCACCAAAGCTGAGAAGGGATTAAGATTCTTCTGAGAACACCATAAAGAAAACCTACGCCACTTGAAAGTGTAGGACTGTTGAGTGGATGGCTTTTTAGAAGCCAAGAGGATGTCCTTAACCTCCTGGGGAAGGTTAATACGTTGAAATGCTATGCCTTCAGCAGCAATGTTGTGAGATGGAGACACTGCTGATTAGGATGAAGCAGCGTCCCCCCCTCCTGGGAGAGGAGATCTGGAGCAGACCTCGGATCTATGGGTTGAGCCTGAGACAGACGTAGAAGGAGAGGGTACCATGGTTGATGTGGCCAGCATTGGCCTATGAGTATCATGAAGCCCCTGTCCATCTGGATTTTGAAAAGAGTCTTGGGAATTAGGGGAATAGGAGGGAAGGCATATAGGAAGCCATATCTCCAGTGGAGGTGAAGAGCATCCATTTATTGGCTGTGCAGAAGTCCTGGTACAGAAGCGCGGGAGCTTGGTGTTCTGAGGACTTGCGAAAAGGTCTATCTCTGGAGTCCACTAGATCTGAAAAATGTAGGAGACTATGAATGCGATGATCTATGGCAAAAGACCAGAGATGCAGAGCCTCGCTGCAGAGGGTCCAAGAACTTGTTCCACCTTGCTTGTTCTTGTAGAACATGGCTACTTGATTGTCGGTTTGGACTAGGACTCTGCAGCAATGAAGATGGTCCACATTAAATTTCATCTGCCATTTGGATGCCCAGTCTTCCATTTTATCAAGATCCTCTTGCAATTTTCCACAATCCTCATGGGTTTTAACAACTTTAAATAGTTTTGTGTCATCTGCAAATTTGATTACCTCACTCGTTATTCTTATTTCCAGGTCATTTATGAATATGTTAAAAAGCAGCGGACCCAACACAGATCCCTGGGGTACTCCACTATTCAACTTTCTCCAATGGGAAAATTGGCCATTTAGTCCTACCCTCTGCTTTCTATCTTTTAACCAGTTCCTAATCCACAATAGTACATTGCCTCCTATCCCATGACTCTTTAGTTTTGCCAAACGTCTCTGATGAGGGACCTTGTCAAAGGCTTCTGAAAGTCCAGATACACTATATCAACCAACTCACCTTTATCTACCTGTTTATTCAAACCTTCAAAAAAACATAACAGATTAATAAGACAAGATCTTCCTTGTCTAAAGCCATGTTGGCTGTCTCCCATTAAGCCATGACTATCTACATGCTGAGTAATTTTGTTCTTTATGATGGTTTCTACCATTTTTCCTGGTACTGATGTCAGGCTCACCGGTCTGTAGTTTCCCGGATCACCCCTGGAACCCTTTTTAAAAATTGGTGTTACATTGGCCATCCTCCAATCTTCAGGTATTACAGATGATTTTAATGATAGTTCATAGATTACTAATAGCAGATCTGCAATGTCATATTTCAGTTCTTTCAACACCTTGGATGTATACCATCCGGTCTAAGTGATTTGCTACTCTTCAGTTTATCAAATAGTTGTAATACATCTTCCTGGTGTATCGATATTTCTTTCAATTCTTCTGCAGTATCACCTTTAAATACCACTTCAGTCATAGGTAATATCCCTACATCTTCCTCAGTAAAGACCGAAGCAAAGAATTAATTCAGTCTCTCTACTATGGCCTTGTCCCCTCTTAGTGCCCCTTTTACCCCTCTGTCATCTAATGGTCCAACTGACTCTCACACAGGCTTTTTGCTATGAATGTACTTGAAAAAGTCTTTATTATGAATTTTTGCTTCCACAGCAAGCTTTTTCTCAAATTCTCTTTTTGCCTGTCTTATCAATGCCTTGCATCTAACTTGCCAGTGCTTGTGCTGTTTCCAGTTTTCATCATTTGGCTTTTTTTTTTCCATTTCCTGAAAGATGCTTTTTTGACAACAACAGCCTCTCTGACCTCACCTTTCAACCATGCTGGCATTTTTTTTACTTTCTTCCACTTTTCTTACAGGTTGGAATATAGCTGGTCTGGGCTTCCAAGATAGTATTTTTAAACAAACCCAAGCTTGATGTAAGTCGTTAACCTTTGCAACTGCTCCTTTTAGTTTTTTCTTAACTATTTTCCTCATTTTATCATAGTCTCCTTTTCAAAAGTTAAAAGGCAGTACTGTGGATTTGCTTACTATCCCTCCTCCATTGATTAAATCAAAGATGATCATGCTATGATCACTATTTTGAAAACCAGGACACTCCGGTACCTGGTACATGGTATCGAGGCAGCGGGTATGGGGAGAAATAGTCAGAGGTGTCTCCCACATACAAAGCATGAGGGCGTGAAGTATCTCATGGATAGGGAGCGTAGCCGCCTCTTTTGGAGCCATCGAGTACTGAAGAATTTCCAGTTCTTCTGCCCTAGGCTCTTTTTCCAATGTTACTTGCCCCTAGCAAGATCATGAATAAAGTCTTGGAAAGACATGTCCTCTGGTGGGGACATGCGGTGTTGTGGAGATGGAGATGGGTCCTCCGAGAGAATTTGCATATCTCAAGTATTGGCCAATATATCGTTCGAGGAATCTGAATCTGAAGAAGTTTCGTCGGGCAGGGTGTTCCCATTCTGTACGAACCTGGTACTGGTCGAAGTTGGTACCTGGAATCTGTGTAGTTGGAACCTCGGTACTGAAAATGGAT
Source organism: Ichthyophis bannanicus (assembly GCA_033557465.1). Taxonomy (NCBI): domain Eukaryota; kingdom Metazoa; phylum Chordata; class Amphibia; order Gymnophiona; family Ichthyophiidae; genus Ichthyophis; species Ichthyophis bannanicus. The sequence continues at coordinate 301,943,340 of CM066036.1, read as the reverse complement.
TTGAGGGCTGGCATGGGCAGTAGTGTGGAAAGCGGCAAGAAAGCTGATGCAGCCTGTATCAGTACTGACCTAGGTACTGATGCCTGCGGAACCAGCTGTAAGGGTTTCACTGGAACCGAGGCCGCCAGTAAGGCCACTAAGCTCCGCTCAATGGCAAGGATATGTTGATCCATGGAGCTTGCCAATGCTTGGATGTTGGTACCGGAATTGCAAGCCACAATCCCTGAGCATGGCACCAAGAGCTCTCCAGAGGTGGAAGCCTCGGGAGCATCCTAAGACCCCACTAAGGCTTTGTAGGGAAGGTCCTTCCACCTGGGTTGTTTGGCCAGTGTGTCCCCTTCCAGGGCAATGCCCAAGACATCTCGATGCTTAGAAGGAGATCTACCCTTGGGGGGTGGCCAGCCTTCAATGAAGATTTAGGTTTCGATACTTGAGATCCTTGGGAGGAAGATGAAGCTCTCAATGACGTCGATGCTAAAAAGACGGCATTGAAGGTGAAGAGGGTGCCCAGCTTTGTAGCTCGATTCTGTAGTCCTCTCTTCATCATCTTTCTACAGAGAGGACATTCTGATGGTTGATGATCAGGCCCTAAGCATTTTAGATACCAGTCATGGGTGTCTGTGAGCCAAGATGGTACTGTCACACTTAAAATGGAAAAACCATCTAGTGGTTTTAAGAAGTGTTCTATCAGAGACAAATGGAAGGCCTAGGCCTAAGATGGTGTCGATGCGCCAAAAGAAAGGAAAAGCCTTCCTCTTCACAGACTTTTTTTTTTTAAAGAAAGAAGAAAGAAAGAAAGCACTGACAGAGATCGGTACCAGCGTCGACAGGAAGGCAGATATGAACCACAAAAATATGAAAAACAGGAATTTTCTGTGGTGACAGGATTTGATTCCTGTCGGCTCCGTGAAAAGCGAATAACTGAGGAGGGAGAGCTGGAAAGGTGGGATGGCAGCTACGCAGGTGTAGTGGGATGCTCCCAAAAACTTTCCTATTGAACGCTGGGGAGCGTTTCCGCGAGGGGTCCGTCAGTACCGACTTCACCCATATGTGAAGACTACATTCCTGTTGTTCCTAGAGATTGAAGTTTATGGAACATTGTGTTATGTGGCCAGACTTATTCTGTAAATAAAGCTAATATTTATACAATTACTGTTTCTTGTTGACCCACATTGTCAGACAGGTTTATGTTGGACCTGTGCTTATGTTTTGTTCCACTGGCTGGAATTCTGACGGTGCTGGTACTTGCTTTGGTTTGTTTTTATTTGTGTGGATATTAATCAAAGCCCAGTAGATTCCAGCTGTGCTGTTTTGTGCCTCTTCCAGCACTGTTTTTCTCTACATTTGCTTTAGCTGATTAGAATATGCCCGTGTGGCCATTATTTACAGAGGGGGCAGGTCAAGTGGAGCATGTCATACAATACAGCTTCCTCCTAACCATGCTTCCTTATCATCCTGCTAGACCAGTCCAGATGCATGGGTTATGCTCTCTTGCCAGCAGGTGGAGGCAGACGAGCAAATTTCTATGAAGTCATCACTAGGTATATCTGCTGGTTCTGCTCTGAAAGCACTAGTATTGTCTATCTCTAGAAGGTGACAACGTGTGTGGACTTGTACAGCTGTGCAGATAGGACTGTCTTCCCTGGTCCAGACTATGGTCCTATGGCCTATGTGCATGGGACCAGTACGCCCAATGTTTGTTTGGAGTTCAGGTACATCCCTGTCTCCTTGAGCCAACAGTGTACTCTTCCTAGCGATTGGTGGCTGGACAGCGGATCAGAGGACCTCACAGGGTCTCTGAGGGGAGTTGTTAAGTTCCCTCTTGCTATCCTGTATCTGCTTGCTAATTTTGTCTTTGTATGTTTTAATCTCCTTTTCTTTCTCTATTGATTTAAATGGGGCTGTATATGGCTCTCTGCTGCTTGCAGTAAAGCATCTTGAAATTCAAATTTTTTTTTGAAAAACCTCTATAGCAGCTAGACCTGAGATCTGTGGGGGTTGTCTAGGGCTTCCCTTCTCAGATTTCTCTGGCCAGCCTGGCAGGTTTTGGGATTCCTTTTTTGTCAAGATTGTTCTCAGTTTTTTCTGGTGGGCTTTTTTGTGGGTTTTTCTTCAGGCCGTCGCTGCGCTTAATCAAGGCCCGGTGTGGCCTGTGGTGGTTTTGCCACAGGTTGCAGTTTTTTGCCTTGGGGTTTATTTTTCTTGCATGTTTGGGACCCCTCATGGGGGGCCCAAGACCTGTTGCCATGTTCAGTGCCTCAGCAACGCCCTCTCCATTTTTTCCTGGCTGGTGGGCTCTGTGACCTTTTATATGGTAGCATGGTCTCTGCTGAACTGGGTGGGGGGGGGGCACAGTGGGGTAGCCTCATCCACAAGCCCAAGGGCCACTTCTTTCTAATGGCTTGTGCAGCAGCTGTTGAAACAGTCACAGGCTATTCTCATTCCTTGCAGAGGCCAAAGCTTTCTTTACAGGGGCACTTGTGCCTCGGGCATCTCTGTTACTATTGGCGGGGAGAGTTATGTACCCTCATTGTTCCCTTTCACCTGCCTGTTTCTCCAAAAATCCAGTTTTACCCCTATGGGAGTGCTTGGGATGTAGAAGATGAATCCTTTCTCACGAAGGTGAGTCTGAGGAAGAACAATTGAATCCCGGGTTCTCTCTCTCTCCTTCTCTCAGGCAGTACACACTCATCACCAGAGAGCAGATTCTCTGCGGTGGGAAGGGAAATCCCTTCAAGGCCCTTGATGCATAAACTAAAGAGGCTTTCAACTCTGAAATGGGTGCTCCAATTCTCTTTACTGCAACAAAAATGTCCATGTCAAATAGTAACAAGCCAATGAGTTCTGTACAATAAATACACAAGACTCGATATTCAAAGGCATTTACACTGTTTACAGAGCTGTAAACTGTGTAAATGCCCCTAAGTGGAATATTCAGCGGCACTAACACGGTTAGTGCCGCTGATTATCCCTGAGTAATGCAACTATATGCCCCAGTGCTAACTGTTTAGCATCAGGGCATGTCGGGGCATTCCAGGGGCGCATATTCAGCCACTGCCCGGTTATCCCTCAGCGGCAAAAGTTAGGTGCAGCAAAAGCTGTCCTAACATTTGCCACTGAAGCTAACTGGGCCGTGGCTGAATATTAGCACTGCCTGGTTAGCTTCTGTGCTGTGCGCCGCTGTGCAGCCAACCCGGATAGTCAATGCCGGTGGATGGATATGGTCTCAGCATTGAATATCTGGGTTAAGTCTTCAGTGCTGAATAATGGACCCACAGTCTTTGGTAACACAGGTTGTGTTCCCTTGAGGTCTATAAATTAATGAACAGAGTGGAACAGGTAAACGTAGATCGATGCTTTAGGCCATCAAAAAGTAGAAAAACCAGGGGACATGCAATGAAGTTACAGTGTAACCCATTTAAGACTAATAAGAGAATATTTTTTTCACTCAATGCGTAATCAGACTCTGGAATTCGTTACTGGAGGATGTAGAAAAAGCTGTTAGTGTAGCTGGGTTTAAAAAAGATTTGGACAAGTTCCTGGAGGAAAAGTCCATATACCTTTATTAAAGAGGACCTGGGAAATCCACTGCTTGCTCCAATACAAGCATTATGGAACCTGTGTGTCTTTTTGGGAAACTGCTAGGTACTTGTGACCTGGATTGGCCATTCTCTACTCCTCTCTGTATACCTCGTAAGCAATCACCTCCATGGTATCTCATTTCAGCAGGCAACTCTCCTATATAGCAAACTCCTCTGTTAGCTCAGGTAGCAAGCCAGATCCTTCAATCTGACTGGTTTGGTTAAGCTTGGATAGCAGGCTAGCTGCTTCAGTCTCTCTCAACACTCAGACAGAATGGTGGGTTAAACCTCTGAAGACTCTTCAGTCTTCACAAACAGGCACTTCAAGAATCAAGGGCTGATTCCACACAGGACAGAAAATTAAAATAAAAGGAAGCCCAGAGCTGAGTTTCTGCACACACACACACCAAACTGAAGCCAAGAATCACACTGAAAAACCCCCATACCTCATGACCTGTGTACTGAATCTCTGTAAAGAGCAGATAGAGTCAAGTCATCCCAAGAGAGAGGATGCTACAGCCAGATGGTATGCACCTACTGCCAAGGTCAGAAATGGAATGGTCCTGCACACAAAGCACACGGGATTAGGAAAGGTCCTAAAGAGATCTGTTATTCAAGAATCCTTCTGTGATCCACCTGTTTCACCAGGAGATCTTCCTCTCTTGGAAACCTTGCATATTGCAGAGCATACTCCTGTGCAGGTTTTGCCAGTGGTCCCCATTTCGGGGGGTGTGAGAAATCCTTTTGTCTTTTTCAGAACAAATGCAGTAGCTTGTAGTCTCTCAGCTGGAGGTTCCTGAGCGGGGCTTTAGGATCCCTAGGGTCCTTTCTTGGATGTACTTTCTGCTCCATGGCGAACTGGATCAACCTTTTGAGCTCCCTTGGGTGGAAGATCTGGTCATGGCTGTGGCAAAGCACATGACTATCCCTGTGAAGTGAGGTGGGGTGCTGTACTCAAGGGGTCTCATTATACTGTAGGTGGGTAGAGATCTTCCTTAAGAATGCCTTTGCAGCTATTGCCTTAGGCTATCAAGCAGCACTGTGTGGAGGCCTGGTGTCCCAAGACCTCCTACACTCAATCCAGTAGCTGCTGGATAGCCCAGAGGCTGCCTAATTGGCTGGTACCCTCTATGACTTGTTCAGAATCTCAGTATCCAGTTAGTAAATCTTATAGTTGGCAGATGCTTCCTTCAAACTGTGGCTAAACAAACACTTTTAAGGGCTAGTTACTCTTTGGGATGGGCCTGGAGAGGTTGGTGATACTAGGGAGGCTCACCCACAGAGACTCCCAGACAACAGGGTTAGAAGTGCCAGAAGGACCTCTTGGAGCCTGGAGCCTGGAGATGCCCTTCGACTGCTAGGGGTAGGGCTATTCATCATATGGGTCTCAGCCCACAAAGAAGCAGTCCTTTCAGGGCTCTCAGCATGCTTGAGACTCCACTAAAGCTTAATCTGGAGCCAATAAACCCCTCAATGAGATCAGGGGGGTGTCTTCCAAGGGTCAGCCAGTTGGAGGGCTGTTCTGGATTTTTTTCAGAGTGGAGCCACCAGAGTGGACCTATATCATGTTAGATTAGTGGGCCCTCGAGGTCCTCAGTCAGGATAATGCACTGGGATTGGCAGAGCCTCTATGAGACTCCTTTGTGGAATCTCCCTGCAGATCCCTGCTCAAGTGAGTGATTATCAATGATAGTCTACAGCTTCTTTTGTAATTGCAGGCTATTCTACCTGTGCCTTCTGCAGAGTGGAATCAGGGGCAGTATTTCATCTGTTTCATGGTGCCCAAAAAAGGAGGTTCTTTCCAACTTATCCTGGACCTGAAGATGGTCAATGTCAAGCTTCCTTTCCATATGGAGATCAGGTTAGTCGTGTGTCAATCAGGATGGGGGAGTTCCTCATCTCCTTGGATTTTGCCAAGGTATAATTTCATATTCCCATCTGGGAGCAGCTTCAATAGTTTCTTGGCTTCTGTGTTGTCTGCAGTTTTCAGTTATGTGCCTTACCCTTTGACCTGGTCACAGCTCCTCGCACCTTCTTGAAGTAATGTGGGTTGTGGCAGTGTTCCTGTGCAGATAGGACTTCTGGGTTCTCCTGTATCTAGATGACAGGCTCATTCAGTAGGGCTCCCTGGAGAAGTCCAAGCATCCCATGGCCCTGCTGATTCATTGTATATTAATGTATTATTTATGTTGTTGTATTTTAAGTTGCACTTCCCACGAAGGTCCCAGCCGAAACATAGCCATGTAGGATGGATCAGATGCAATAAATTCATCCTGATAAAGTAGTATTGTGGGTTGTCATCAATTTCACCTTGCATCCTGTGATTGGATGTACAGTACTTGGACTTGCAAGTGGTAGTGCTCTTGTGACTTTGGATACAGCATCTTCCTTGCCATCCTTTCCTTGCCCAAACATGTTCAGCATTCTTCTGTGTCTCTTTCAACCTCCTATGTCCATCATCTCCCTTCTGTGTCCCTAGTCCTCCACTCCCCCTATGCTCAGTATCTCCCTGTCACTCTATTTCTCCATGTCCAGCATCTTCCCTGTTTACCTCTCTCCAGCACACCTCTCTCCTTCATGTCTAACATCATCTTCTTTGTGTCTCTATTCTTCTTTCATCCCCCATCCCAATCCAGAATATCTCCTGTTCACTTTAATCACCCTTTCCCATGTCCACCAGTCTCTCCCTCTGATCCAGCATCCCCTTTTATGCACACCCCTTTATAGTATCTCTCTCCCTTTCACCAGTGCCTACCTTCATCGCTGCTGCTTGCCCAGATCTGCGGCAGTGCCATAGAACAGAAAAAAAAAGAACAGAACCTGCAAGTTGGTGTATTCTAATGATGGCTCTGCTGATCAGGCCCTGCTCCTCTGAAACAGGAATTCTGCATCAGAGGGGGTGAGACCAGTAAAGCCATCGTCATGCACTAACTTGCAGGTTCCGCTCTTTTGCTCTGTTCTGTTGTTGCTGTGGCAGATCTGGGCAAGTGGTGGTAGTGGGGGTAGATACTGATCTGGAGCCAATTTTGGAAGGCTGGTGAGCAGAGCCCAATGGCAACACTGAGCAGCTTGGTGGAATGCATGAGAGTCTTTTACATGTGCTGGGTATGCCTTATAAAGTTATACAAATGACTAGTAGTAGTAGCAGTAGTAGAAGGGGGGCAAGGCATGTGAGCGTGAGAGTGGGACTGAAAGCATGTGTCACATGCCTAATGCATGCGACTTGGTATGTATGCATACCTAGAAGGAGAACATAAGAACATAAGAAATGCCATACTGGGTCAGACCAAGGTCCATCAAGCACAGTATCCTGTTTCCAACAGTGGCCAATCCAGGTCACAAGTATCTGGCAGCTTTCCAAAAAAGTACACAGGTTCCACAATGCTTGTCCTGGAGTAAGCAGTGGATTTCCCGGGTCCTCTTTAATAATGGTTTATGGACGTTTCCTCCAGGAACTTGCCGAAATGTTTTTTAAACCAAGCTACACTAACAGCCTTTACTACATCCTCCGGTAACAAATTCCAGAGTTTGACTATGTGTTGAGTGAAAAAATATTTTCTCTTATTAGTCTTAAATGGGTTACATTGTAGCTTCATTGTGTGACCCCTAGTCATTCCAATTTTTGATGATGTAAACAACCAATCTGTGTTTTCCCGTTCCACTCCATTCATTAATTTATAGCCCTCTATCATATCCCTCCTCAATCATCTCTTTTCCAAATTGAAGAGCCCTAATCTTTTAAGCCTTTCCTCATAGGGGTATTCTTCCATCCCTTTACCATTTTGGTGGCTCTTCTCTGCACCTTTTCTAATTCTGCTATATCCATTTTACACAATATTCAAGGTGCAGTCGGTAAATGGAACTCACTTGGATGAAAGGAAGGTGATTAGCGGTGTGCCCCAGGGTTCGGTCCTGGAACCGGTACTGTTCAATGTATTTGTGAGTGATATTGCGGAAGGACTGAATGGAAAAGTCTGTCTTTTTGCAGATGACATGAAAATTTGCAACAGAGTGGACTCCTCTGAGGGAGTGGAGAACATGAGGAAAGATGAACACATGAACATTGTCAATGTATGTAAATACTGTAGATACAGTTGTAAATAAGTTGATTTTGATGTACATAGTTACACCCAGTTGTTTTCCAAGTTAAAGCTCCAGTTCATTGTAAGTGCACACCGGCACAATCACGTTGTATTTAAACCGCGCTGATTTTTAAGAGTGCGGTATATAAGAAACAATAAATAAATAATAAATAAATAAATCTACAAAAGCTGGAAGAATGGTCTAACACTTGGCAGTTAAGATTTAATGTGAAGAAGTGCAGTGTCATGCACTTTGGAAACAGAAATCCAAAGGAATTGTATGTGATAGAGGGTGGGAGGTTGGTGTGCAAGGACCAGGAGAAGGACCTTGGAGTGATTGTTTCTGAGGATCTCAAGATGGTGAAACAGTGTGACAAGGCGGTAGCAAAAGCCAGAAGGATGCTGGGTTGCATACAAAGAGGAATTACCAGAAGAAAAGAAGAGGTACTAATGCCACTGTCAAGTCGCTGGTGAGGCCTCACTTGGAATATTGTGTTCAGTTTTGGAGACCGTATCTCACAAAGGATATAAAAATGCTGGAAAGGGTTCAGAGGAAGGTGACCAAAATTATTTGGAGCCTGCATCAGGAGATGTATGAAAAGAGACTTGAAGATCTAAGTATCTATACTCTGGAGGAGAGGAGGGACAGGGAGATATGATTCAGACCTTTAAATACTTAAAGAGTCTTAATGAACAAACAAACCTCTTCCAAAGACGGGGAAGCTGTAAAACTTGAGGGCATAACATGAAGCTGCAAGGGGGTAAACTGAGAGACAATGTCAGGAAATACTTTTTCACTGAAAGGGTGGTGGATGCTTGGCATGCCCTCCCAATGGAAGTGGTGGGGGCAAAGACAGTGACAGAATTCAAAATGGCATGTGACAGATACTGTGGATCCCTTTATAGCAACAGTATAAAATCAAAATAAACATAACTAACTATTTCAAGAAATAAGGGGTGACCTACACGGAGAGGTTGATACACCCCTAAACAAAGGCATGCGGAGAGGTGACCTGCACGGAGCGGCAGGTGCACCTGCTCTTGCCACTTTGCTGGGCAGACTAGATGGATCATACTGGTCTTTATTTGCCATCATATACTATGTTACTATTTGACAGAGTTATATTTAATGAGGTATTTACAGGGAAACTTTAAGAAGTACAGTACTGCCAACTGCAGCACCCAGTTCCTCAGAAGTAGAAACTCATTCTGGTGTTTTTGGGTCTCATGGGACAAATCTGGGAAGACCCTCAAGTTACATCCAAGGAAAGGGATTTGATGTTTTTTAAAAAAAAGTGTTTAAGGAGCCAGTCCTGATCTAGTAGCAAAGCACATGTAACTAAGAGTGTAACAGAGGTACTATTTTCCATCGTGGACTCGTTAAGTAGTACAGAAACCTTCAGAGTATCCATTGCTTGTGGCTCCCCGGTGGACTCTTTGCGGGCAGTAGGCAAATAGTAAATGTGGGACAACGGAGGAACCACCTCTTTGGACACTTGAAGTATCTCCACTACTTATCTTTTAACATCAAACGCAAAGATACAATACATGATTTAGGAAAGTTAACAAATCTTAAATTTGAAGCCCTAGAAGCATTCTCTAAGGCCTCCAATTTCAATCGAACAGCAGATAAATCCTTAATAAGAGCAACAGAAGAGTCCCAAACAGTCAATTCGGACAGCATGGTCTGCTACGGAAGCCTTAATGGCCTTCATTGCGACCTGTTGTTGTGAAATACAAATATCCTGCTCTTGGATCTTCTTTAATAAATTCTGGGATTGACCAGACACCACAGCAGTCAAATTCACTATGATGTCCCAAAGAGTTTCTTTTTTTTAAATTTCTTTATTTATATTTTACAACAAAATACAAACAAAAGAGAAAAACCAAATTGCAGTAAATCAAAATACAAAATTCTCTTTAACATGAGAAAAGAAAAGGTTAAACATAGCCCACCCCACCATCATGCGATCATCAGGGGCTATATAAAGAAACACAAAACATCTGGAGCCTGCTAGGCCTACTAGGGTAATATAAGAACAACCACTCCACTACAAAGGAAATGAGGAGATTTTTCTAATAACCTCTTACGATATCTCATACCGTACTTTAGAGATGTAATTCTGTAGGAGTTTCCACTTAAGAAAAAAGAAGGATGCAAGGGAACTACTACACCATGGCCCCTCCACCCATCGCAAACCTTGTTTTAGTAAAAAATCACAGTACTAGGCCTGAAAATCAGAGAAAATCACCCCCCCTCCCCACCTTCCTCTTTTTAAGATTTAAATTTCCTGAGAGCAATTCTGGGCGGTTATTTTGTCATAGAAACTGAGCTAGAATCCTTTCAATTTGATGATAGACTCTCCCTGTAAGGAGAACTGATAACATTTCAACTATACAATTCACTTTAGGAGTGATAGTCATATTTATAGCTTTAAGATGACCCCACCAATGAAACAGACCAGCAACCACTTTGCTATTATACTGCTGAAAGCTCGTTGAGTCAAATAGGGTAAATGAGATTGCAGAATGAACAGAAATGTGAGCCTCATGAATAGTAGACTCACTAGTTCTAGAATAAAGTCCCTTACAAACTAGGGAAAATCAATACATGATATTTGAAAATCCATAAGGGATAGAACTTTCCTCATTAAGATGGCTACCCCATTGTTCTTATGATGGGCAGCTGAGAAACCCCTAAAGAGTATGTCTTTCTATTTAGCCTCAACCACGTGACTCCCATTCTCAAACAGCTTCACTGGCTCCCCATCCACGGGAGGATTACTTTCAAAACCCTACTCCTATCATTCAAGGCAATCAAAGGTATTTCATCCTCCTCACTCACAGAACTTATTCACACGGTGCCCCCCAACAGAGCCAGAAGAGCAACCGCCGTAAACCTACTAATAACCCCTAAGGCATTGACGAAGTGCAACATGACAACCATAAACAGGGCGTTCAGTTTCTATGTCCCCAAATGCTGGAATGCCCTGCCTCCTGACATTAGGACCATTGCCGACCTATCACAGTTCAGGAAGGCACTAAAATACAACCTTTTCCTCCAATACTACCCAACCAGCAATTGAACCTAGGTATCCCCCTGAAAAATGACCCACTTAAGAAATGACCCTTACGTTCAGTATGTTGTTATTTTTACCTAACCTTGTTCCGTGTAAATATCTCATGTATATAGTTCACCCCTGTTATCCAAGTTTGTACTCCTGTTCTATGTAAAACCAAACAGCTTGTTGTTATGGTCGTTGTGTTATAATGTAAACCGCGCTGATACCGAATAGTGTGGTATATAAGAAATTGTAATAAATAAATAAATATAAAAACAACTCCTCTCCATTCAAGTGTGTCTCCTACAACAATAAGATGTCAGCACTTACTTTCCTACCATACCGAAGAAAGCTTTTCCTCTTAATGGGATTATTAATGCCCTAACATTCAGTTAAACGATCTTAAAGGAAAACATACTGACAATATAATTCTGATTAACAATCAAATGTTGCAGAAACATATCAAATTGTAGCATTTAGTTTTAGATTTTAGAACAACGTCTTAAGCGTCCTTAAAGTGTTAGCTGCCCCTATAGCCCAAAGAAGAAAACCCAACAAAACAAGGCACATTTTAGCCCCTGCCACGTCATATGATCACTCCTAATAAGAACACCTAAAACTGGAAAAAACATCTCCCCAAAACCACCTAAACCCAGGGGTTCTATATAACACACAAAAACTTAGCGGGTGAACCCACCAGGACAAGACAGACATGGAGGGCAAAAGACCTAATACGTCCGCTCTTCTGTGACACTCAAAATATTGCACTCTGTAAAAGAAATAAAGAGAGAAAACAAAAGAAACATCTCAGCCAAGATAGTACCCTGGAGCTCCTTCACACAATACAGAATGGATGTCCCAGTATATAACAATGTTACATAATGAAATGTCATTCCTACGTGGATAAGTCGCCTTTACATGACCTCAGACCAGTCAAACACCCTTGATAGCAAGCGCCATAAAACTGTAGCAAATAAAAGTTGCAGAATGACTTTCACTGCATCGCCACCGACTCCTTTTCTTCCAGAAATGCATATAACTCCCCGGGATCATCAAAAGTCTTGGTCTGGTTATGCAGCGTGACTCTCATGTGGGCAGGGTATAGCAGTCCAAAACGGGCCTGCAGTTGCGCCAAGCATGGATGCAGCGCCAGAAAACGTTTTCTCTGATCCACCGTCACCTTCACAAAGTCCGGGAAGAACAGGAGTTTATGTCCCTGATATTCCAAAGTTGAAAGTGCTCTGGCTGCTCCCATTATTTGCAATACTTGCTGAAAGCGTAAAACTTTCAAGATGATTGGGCGTGGACACTTGCCCATGATCACGAACTGAGTAGGCACTCTATGGGCGCGCTCAATTTCAAATGACATAGCAAACTGCAACTTTAACACACCTGGAATCATGACCTGCAAAAAGGACACCAAGTCAGAGCCCTCTGCTCCCTCAGGAACTCCTAGTATTCTTATGTTATTCGTCCGAGAGCGATTATTACCATCTTCCACCTCTTTTTGTAATGAACGTATCAATTTGGCCTGCTTCTCAACGGCCTCGAGCCTTTCTCCATGTGAAGCCACCACATTCTCCACCTTCTCCAAACGAGCCGCATTTGACTCCAAAGAGGATCGCAAAGCATTGATGTCTTCCTGTATTGCACATAGCGATTCTCCATTAGCCTTAACCAAGTCCTTGACCGCCTGAATCTCAGCCAGGATCTCCTGTGAGGTCTCAGGACAATCTCAGATAACCGCCATCTTCTGAGGTGAGAGAGGTTCCATCTTGGTTCTCTTTGCACTAGCATTTTGGGGTACTTGGTAATACAGCTGCATCTGTTTGGAGCCAGACATATCCGGGATCGAATGGTAGGTTCCAACGTAGGTAGGAACTATTTGATTAAAGATTGCCGAAGTCAGGATTCTTGTCTATTGCCCTCCAGAGCACAGCTCTTACACGTCCATCTTGACCAGAAACCAGGCTCTGCCCCCCCCCCCCCAAATAGTTTCTAATGTAAACCTTTCTGGTCTTACTGGGGCCACTAATGCTGGAAAGGCTTCCATAAACTCCTGGAACCAACACTGGAGAATTCAGTGAATACAGGTCTTCGACGGGAGAAACAACTGTGCTCCCTCAAAGGGAGGACTCCTACACACTGCGATCCGATCTTAATAGAATATCCCATCTCAGCTGCACATGGAAAACACAGACCACCACCTAGTAAAAAATAAGAAACTACAAATTAGAAAAAAAATATGCAGACAAAAATTGAAATGGAAACCCCCAAAACAAACACTGAGCTGTGGAACACTAAAGAAAGAAAAAACAAAATTAATTTCCTCTTGTACTGATCTATAAGAAATGCACATTTTCAAAACTGACATATTTCATTCTTTAAAAACTACAGATCCAATATTCAGTGCCGACAGCTAGCGCTCCTACGTTGACTTGCTGCTGGTGCTGAACCTTAGATCTGGATATTCAATGCTGGGACCATATCCGACCAATGGCATTGAATATCCAGGTCCGCCACACATCCGAGAAGCTAACCAGGCAGCTGTGCTATTCAGCAGCTGCCTGGTTAGCTTCCACAGTGAAAGTAAGATCAGCCTTTGTTGCACTTTGCTTTCACTGCATAGCTATGACCAAGCAGCGGCTCAATATCATTGCTGCCCGGTTATGGCCAGGTGCCACCCCCAGAATGTTCCAATGTTAACCAGTTAGAATCAGGGCATGCAGTAGTGGCACCCATGGATATTCCATGTAAGTGCTGCTTAATATCCTGCTGAGCAGCATTTATACAGTTTGCAAGCAAGGTAATACTGTATGGCTTTTAAATACAATCTCTCTGTTTGAGAGCTCTTAAAGGGATTTTGATTTTCATTTTTAAAAGTTTATTATTTTTCTATATTGCAAAAGGGGAATTTTTTTGTGGTGTTGGGCAAAGCTTTGTCTGTTAGAGTTCATTATTTCTTGTTCCAGCCTCTCATTCAGAGCAAGCTCTTTGAAGTCACTGATCTCATCAGGTGTTAGTTCCCCCCATGCCCAAATCAGCTCCCACCCCAACATGTGAGAATTTTTGCTTCATAGGACAATTCTCCAATTAGCTACACACAGGGATATAGAACAGTGCTGTTAGAACATGCTCAGAAGAGGTAACTGCTTTTTCTCTTAAAGAATAGTTGAGGAACAGGTAGGGACTTTGGTAGGTCTCTCTTTTTTACTTCAACAGGTACCAAAGCTCTATCAACTAAACAATGGCTGGGAAAAAGTTGTTGCCCCATTATAGCTTCTGCCTCTGTCCAGACAGAGAGCCTAATGCCAGTTGATGACCAGTTCCATGTGCAGAATGCCTGCAAGCTGAAGTTCTCATGAAACAAGTGGAGGAGCTGAGAGAATAGGTGGAGAAGCTGAGAAGCATTCAAGACAGTGAGAAGTACATTGATCGAATGCTTCTTGAAACATCTAAGTTTTCCGACAGAGGTGAAGATGGAAGGCTACAGAATGAAGATAGTTGGACACGAGTCACCAGAGCCTGCAGAATCAACAATCCAACTCCTCCAATCCTTGAATTGAAGAATCAGTATGCAGCCCTGGAAGTGGAAGAGGTGAAAGCATCTTAGAAAAGGAAAGAACCAGAGTTTCAGAATCAGTGACCACAAGGAAGCGAAGGATATGGTGGTTGGTGACTCTCTTCTGAGGGGTACTGAGGTGTCTATCTGCCAACAAGACTTGATATCCAAAGAGTTGTGCTGCCTACCAGGTGCCAAAATCTGAAATGTTATGGAGAATTTGCCGGGACTCATCAAGCCTATTGACTATTATTCGATGTTGCTCATCCACGTAAGCACAAATGATACTGCTAGGTATCCCTCTGAGCTTATCAAAAGTGATTTCATGGCTTTGGGACAGAGAGTGAAACAAATAGGTGCACAAGTGGTGTTCTCTTCAATCTTCCCTGATGAGGGTAAACACCGAGGCAGAGAAGCTCGCATTCTGGAGATGAATGCATGGCTGCATGGATGGTGTCATCGAGAGCTTTTTGGTTTCCTAGACCAAGGGATGATGTTCCAAGTGCTGCAGAGAAGAGATGGCATCCATCTGTCCAAGAAGGGTCAAAGTGTCTTCTTCAGCAGACTGGCTAATCTACTGAAGAGGGCTTAAGCTAGACTCATTGGGGATGGGTGAAGAAAGCCCCCAAGTAAGTGAAAGCTTCCAGGTAAGTGAAAGCCTCCAGGTAAGTGAAAAATTAAATACCTCTGTAGAAATGGATAAAAGGGGCAATATCTGGAAAAAGGTGTGTAAAAATGCCCATAGCATGGGAAGTAAGATCCCAGATGTTGAGGCTTTAATGGAAGAGGTTGACTTGGACTTAATGGCAGTTACGGAGACATGGTTTATGGACAACCATGATTGGGATGTAATTATACCAGGCTATAATTTATTCAGGAAGGACAGAGTAGGAAGAAGGGGAGGAGGAATGGCACCATATATAAAAAATAATATTAAAGCTATAGAATTACAGGGCTTAAAAGGGAGCAAGAAGGCACTGTGGGGTAAACTAAAAAGAGGGAAAGGGAAATCCATTTGCATTGGAGTGATATACAGAACTCCCTCAAAGAGAGAAGTGGAAGGAGATTTAATAAAAGACATAGGCATATTGCCAAGAAAGGAGAAGTAATACTGATAGGTGATTTCAATATGCCAGATCTTGATTGGCACATCCCCGCTGCAGTATCATCTAGAAGTAAGGAGATCCTAGATTCTCTACAGGGAGAACTATTCAGGCAACTGGTAAAATAACCCACACATGAAGTGTTTCTGATGTCATAGTGGGAGATAATCTTGCAACCAGTGATCATCAGATGGTGTGGTTCAATATTAGGACTAGGGCTGATAAAATACATTCAAAATGAGGGTCTTAGAATTTAGGAAAAGTAACTTTGCCAAGATGGGACAATACCTCAAGGGGTCATTAGCGGGATGGGAACAGCTTGGGGATGGAGAAAAGCAATGAGGGAAAACTGAAAAAGGGGTACTTTATTTTAAGGGCAACAAACCTTTTTGTTAGAAACATATATAAATGTAAAAGGAAAAGGAGGCCACTATGGTTCTCAAAAGAAGTATCTGAAAAGGTGAAGAAGAAGAGGGAAGACTTCATAAAATACAAGAGATCTCAGAGAGAGGAAGACTGGTATCTATATTTGGAAAAACCTAGAGAAGCTAGCAAAGTAGTCAGGGAAGCAAAGATAGAAAATGAAGAAGAAATTGCCAATGCAATAAAATGAGGGGATAAGACATTTTTCAGATATGTTAGTGAGAGGAGGAAGGGAAAAATTGGTATTGTCCCACTCAAGGGTGAAGGAGAAGAATACGTAGAAGCTGATGAGGATAAAGCGGAATTGCTTAACAAATATTTCTGTTCTGTGTTTATAGATGAAGAACCAGGAGCAGGACCTCAGAAAACACTCACAAATATGTAAGAAAAAAGCAAATCAATCAACCACCAATAGAGCCTTCTCCTTCTATGCATCTGTCTTTTGGAATAATCTACCCAATACTCTAAGAGAAATCAAAGACTTCACTCAATTTAGAAAAAGTCTCAAAACATTCATCTTCACAGACTACTATAAATGTGATCAACAGCCATAAATTTCATATATACCTCTGGTCAACATGACGAGGACTGTCACCATTCTCTCACTGTTGCTACAATCCCTCTTGTAAAGTAATAAGAACATGTAAACACGTAAATATGTATATAGCTACCTTATTTTATTGTTATTGTTAATTGCAACTGTTATCTGTAATTGTTTCAGTAGTTCAAAAGTTCCATGTAAACTGCTCTGATTTTCAAGACAAAGCGGTATATAAAAACAAATATATAAATAAAATAAATAGGAACAAAGGTAACGGGGATCTTAATTGCTTTTTAGAAGACTGTGTTCCTGAGGAACTAGCCCAAACTAAAAGTAGACAAAGCAATGGGACCGGATGAGATACATTCGAGAATACTGAAGGAGATGGGGACATTCTAGCAGCTCCACTGACTGACATTTTCAATGTTTTCTTGGAGTTGGGAGTGGTCTCAGAGGACTGGAGAAAAGCACACGAGGTCCCTTTACACAAAAGTGGAAGTAAGGATGAGGTTGAAAACTACAGGCTGGTTAATCTAATCTCTGTAGTGAGTAAATTATTGGAAATGCTGCTAAAAGAAAGAACAGTGAGGTTTCTGGAGTCCAATGCATTGCAGGATCCAAGGCAGCATGGGTTTACCAGAGGCAGGTCTTGTCAGACAAATCTGATTGATTTCTTTGACTTGGTGACCAGGGTGTTGGACCGAGGAAGATCCTTAGATGTGGTATACTTAGATTTCAGTAAAGCCTTTGACACCGTTCTGCACAGGTGACTTATAAACAAACTGAGCACCTTAGGGATGGACCCTAAAGTGACTGACTTGGTTAGAAATTGGTTGAGTGGAAGGCAAGAAAGGATTCAGTTAAATGGAGCTCACTCTGAGAAGAAGGAAGTTAGCAGTGGTGTGCTGCAGGGATCTGTCCTTGGTCCGATTCTTTTTATCATCTTTGTTAGTGATATTGCGGAAGGGCTGTTGGTTAAGGTTTAACTCTTTGCGGATGATACCAAAATCTGCAATAGAGCAGACACCGAGGGAGGAGTAGCTGAACTTGAAGAATAGTCAAGAATTTGGCAGCTGAGATTTAATGCTAAAAAAGGCGGTGTCGTGCACTTGGGCTGCAAACATCCAAGGGATCAGTACAGTGTAGGGGGCTGAAGTACTTGTGTCCATGAAAGAAGAACGGGACCTTGGTGTGATTGTTTCTGGTGATCTTAAAGCAGCTAAACAGGTAGAAAAAGGGATGGTGAAAGCCAGAAAGATTCTTGGTGCAAAGGGAGAGGAATGAGCAGGAGAAAAAAATGAGGTGATAATGCCTCTGTATAAGTTTCTGGTGCATCCTCATTTTGAATATTGTGTGCAATTCTGGAGATCGCACCTTCAAAAGGATGAAAACAGGATGAAGTTGGTGCAGAGGGTGGCTACTAAAATGGTTAGTGGTCTCCATTATAAAGCATATGAGGACGGACTTAAAGATCTTAATATGCATACGTTAGAGGAAAGTCAGGATAGTGGCATAAATGCACAAGTGGAGAGTCTCTTTCAATTGAAAGCAAACTCTGCTACTAGGGGACATAGGATGAGGGTGAAAGGGGATAGGGAGTAATATACAGAAATATTTCTTTACGGAAAGAGTTGTAGATGCATGGAATAGTCTCCCATTGGAGATAGTAGAAACTAGGACAGTCTCTGAATTCAAAAAAGCATGGGACAAACACAGATCTTTTAAGGAAGGGCAGACTAGATAGACCATATGGTCTTTTTCTGCTGCCATGTTTCTATATTTCTAAGAATATCAGGCCCTACCACTCTTTTGTACCTTTGTTGTCTGATCATTTTATTTTTTAGTTGGTTTGGTCTTAGTCTCTCTTTTCCACTTCCTCTTGTTGGTTTTCTTATAAGTCCCTTTCTAGGTTCTCATTTCCATTTTCTCTTTCTTCACACTCCATGTTTTTATCCTTTCCCTCCCTACATCTCTCTGCAACACTGATCCTTCTGTTTCATCTTTTTTTCTCTGTTTCTCTCATTTGCCTTTTACCTAATTGTAGATTCATGTTGTTCCTCCCTCTTCCTCCTTCAATCTTTAATCTTCATCTTTTCACTTTTCACCTTCTTACCAGCTTTCCATTTCCTAATCTTATTTCACTAGTCCTTCTGTTCCCCACCTTTCTCATTCCTTTGCCAGCCTCCTATGTCCCCCATCTTTCATCCACTTTCTAGTCCCCTATTCCCTCACATACCCTTCCCAGCCTCATTTACCACCTGCTGTCTCTCATCCTTAATCAGCTCCAGCCCATTCCCTAGCACTCATCCTCTCTTCACTTCCGGGCCCTTTCTTACGTCCTATCTCATTTCCAGATTTCCATTTCCACTTTCATCTCCCCCATTTCTACCCTCTTATCTCCTTCAATGAAGATCTGTCCCTTCCATTGGTTCGCACTCACTCAATAGTCCTCTGTCTTTTTCAACCACTCCCAATCCCTCCCCAAACCATCTAAAGCCCTATTTAAGACTAATAAAAGAAAATATTTTTTCACTCAATGTGTAATCAAACTCTGGAATTTGTTACCTGAGGATGTAGTAAAGGTTGTTAGTGTGGCTGGGTTTAAAAAAAGTTTGGACAAGTTCCTGGAGGAAAGGTCCATAAACCATTATTAAGAAGGGACCCAGGATATCAATGCTTGACCCAGTACAAGCATTGCAGAACCTGTGTCTTTTGGGGAAACTGCTAGGTACGTATGAACTAGATTGGCCACTGTTGGAAACAGGATACTGGGCTTGATGGACCTTGGTCTGACCCAGTATGGCATATCTTATGTTCTTATGTTCTTAAATCTTCTTCCTTCCTCATATTTCTGCACTTTATCTCACAGCCCTACTCATTCCCCTCACCCACTCACCTTGTCTCCACTGGCCTCCTAATCTCTTCTCAATTTCTTAGTCCCCACTGTCCCCACAGGCAACCTTAAGTCCTCACTTTTCCACCCTACACAGTTCTCACTCACAATCCCACTCTATTTTCCTGAAAATAGAGTGGGCTGGGCCGTGGGGGTAAATGAAACTTCTCCCGTGGCTGTGTTAAACATTACTATGGTCTGAATCACTTCCTCATCATCTCAAGAAGTGCCAGAACATTGTTCTACCACATTCTGACACAAATTAAGCTATAACAAGACAAATGTAAAGGAGTGTCCCCAGCCCTCTGGAAGAGGTAAAAGCTGGTCTACCATAAAAGAGTAGAGCAGGAGAATCAAGAGTGATGGATAGGACCCAGATGGTAAAATTAAAAATCCCAAGTTCAGAGTAAGAAGGGGAGGCACAGAGAAGGAGGAGGAAGGACTAAGGAATACCTTTGTATAGTTTACATGTAACCTAATTGGTGTATCACTAGAAAACCTGCAGTTGGTAAGTGTGAGGCCCTGTTACTCACAAAAGACCGATTACTAATTATCACTAATTTCCTGTATAGTCCAGATCCAAAGGTCAGTACAGGTGCAATCAGAATCTCTGTTTATTAGATAACTGATGGACAATACAGGCAGCGGAGAGGAGAGCTTCTGTCAGTCATCAGACACCAGACACCTCCAGAATTCCTCCTCCCCCGAGTACAATAATCATGTTACATATATACATTTATTTGCTTCCGTGTATGCATACAGTTTCCAAATCCATTCCTCTTTGGGTCCTCTCCCCTCCTCCCTCCTTCTGTTTCCTGTCATTGACCTTTCTGTCCCCTCTATGTTCCTGTTTCAACATTCCCCCAGGCCTCTCTGTCTTGCTTATACTCACCAACTATCAAAACCATCTACTGTCTTCAGGACTAACGGCTCAGCTTATACTTTTTTGCATGGTTTCCTGTGTACGTGCCCTCTGCACAAAGCCTCTGCATGGACTCTTCAGTCCAGGCATACACTCTGCTAAGGCTTATGATATCCTTATGCTGGCCTGGGGTTTTTTCTTTGTCCACAATATAGTAGTTTGGTTGACATATTAGAGCAGACATTTATAAAGGCCATTGAGTGATTATGAACCAGGAACATATCCCTAAACCTTATAATCCCTACATAAGCCAGGCACTTTGCTTTCTGTTATAAGAATTAAAAGCTTATTTCAGTTAGACTTGAGACTAGCCTGATGGTTGAACAAAGGGCCTTTCCACAGACCCCAAACATGAATGCTTACTCACGGTGTTACAGCAAAGTAATCTGCAACACACATTGTATATGATTCTCCATACAAAGATGTTCATCTAAAAATAGTCCCAAATCACCTGCAAGGTGCTGTCATCCATCAAAATCATAGGATTACACACTATAGCAGATGGTTTCTTCAACAACAACAACTTGGTCTTATCTAGATTAGGAAACAATTTATTATTCACTGTGCACACCTGAATATCAAGCAGATGAGCCTTCAAGGCCAAACCAATACTATCAACAAAGATAAAAGCTGCAAATTATTGGCATAAAGCAGGAACTATAGCAAAAGGTGAGTGGAGGAGTAGCCTAGTGGTTAGCGCAGCTGCCTCATACCCAGAAGATCAAAGGTTCAATTCCCCCTGGCATACTTTGAGCAAGTCACTTTGCCCTCCATTGCCTCAGAAGAAAAGGCTGGCAATCTACTTCTGGTGATACATTGCCAAGAAAACCCAGAGGTAGCTGGGTGGCTATGAGCTAACACCAACTTGATGGCACTGAAAAAAAAATAGTAAAAAGCACAGCAGGCACCACAGATAGATGCTGAACAAAAGGGCCAATAATGCAAACTACCTTTAGAAACATGACAGCAGAAAAAGACCACATGGCCTATCTAGTCTGCCCTTCCATATTAACTACAATAGTCCCCTTTTTTCATTTAGAGATCTTCTATGTTTGTCCCATGCTTTCTTGAATTCAGATACTGTCCTCATCTCTACTACCACCACCGACAAACTATTCCACGCATCTACCACTCTTTCTATAAAGAAAATATTATTCCTGAGTCTATCACCCTCATCCTATGTTTCCTAGTAGCAGAGTTTTCTTTCAATCGATCTCCTCTTGTGCATTTATGCCATGGAGGTATTTAAACATCTCTATCATTTCTCCTCTATCCTGCCTTATCTCTAACGTCTACATAATAAGATCTTTAAGTCTGTCCTCATGTGATTTGTAATGAAGACCACTAACCATTTTAGTAGCCACCCTCTGTACCGACTCCATCCTGTTTATTTCCTTTTGAAGGTGCGGTCTCCAGAATTTAAACAATAGTCCAAATGAGGTTGCATCAGAGACTTATACAGAGACACCATCATCTCCTTTTTTTTTCTGCTGGCTATTCCTTTCCCTATACACCTGAGCATCCTTCTGGCTTTCACCATCCCCTTTTCTACCTGTTTAGCCGCTTTAAGATCATCAGAAACAATCACGCCCAGGTCCCGCTCTTCTTTCATAAACAGAAGTACTTCACCTCTTACACGGTACCGCTCTTTTGAATTTTTGCTGCCCAAGTGCATGACCCTGCATTTTTTAGCATTAAATCTCAGTTGCCAAATACTTGACCGTTCTTCAAGCTTAGCTAGATCCCTGCTCAAGTTATCTACTCCTTCCTGGGTGTTTACTCTATTGCAGATTTTGATATCATCCACAAAGAGGCAAACCTTACCCGACAGCCCTTTCACAATATCAATAACAATGATGTCAAAAAGAATTGAACCAAGGACAGATACCTGTGGCATACCACTGGTAACTTCCTTCTCCTCAAAGTGAGCTCCATTTACCTGTACCCTTTTGTGCCTCCCACTCAACCAATTTCTAACCCAGTCTGTCACTTTAGTGTCCATTCCTAGGGTGCTCAGTTTGTTGATAAGTTACCTGTGTGGAACAGTGCCAAAGGCTTTACTGAAATCTAAGTACACCACATCTAGGGCTCTCCCTCGGTCCAACTCCCTGGTTACCAAGTCAAAGAAATCAATCAGATTTGTCTGACAAGACCTGTCTCTGGTAAACCCATGCTGCCTTAGATTCTGAAAAGCACTGGACTCAAGAAACCTCACTATTCTCTCTTTTAGCAGCGTTTCAAATAATTTACTCACCACAGAGGTTAGACTAACCAACCTGTAGTTTTCAACCTCATCCTTACCGGACCACATCTGCCTTTATCCAATTGTCTGGGACCACTTTCAACTTCAAAGAAGCATTGAAAATGTCAGTCAGTGGAGCTGCTAGAATGTCTCCAAGCTCCTTCTGTATTCTCGGATTTATCTCATCTGGTCCCAATGCTTTGTCTACTTTTAGTTTGGGCTAGTTCTTCACAAACACTTATGTTCCTGTGAACACAGAACAGAAATATTTGTTAAGCAATTCCGCTGTATCCTCATCAACTTCTACATATTCCTCTCCTTCACCCTTGAGGCTGACAATACCACTTTTGCCCATTCCTCCTCTCTCCAACATATCTGAAAAATATCTTATCCCCACATTTTATTGCATTGGCTATTTCTTCTTCATTTTGTATCTTTGCTTTCCTGACTACTTTGCTAGCTTCTCTAAGGGGGATGTTTACTAAATGGTGGTAGCGGACTCCGTGCGATGGAGTCACGGCCCCCTTGAAATCAATGGGGCCACGGCTCCTATATCTCACGAAGTCTGCTACCGCTGTTTAGTAAACACCCCCTAAGTTTCTCCAGATATAGATGCCTGTCTTCCTCTCTCTATGATCTCTTGTATTTTTTGAAGGCCTCCCTCTTTTTCTTTACCTTTTCAGCTACTTCTTTTGAGAATCATAGTGGCCTCCTTTTCCTTTTACATTTATTTACCTTTCTAACAAAAAGATTTGTTCCCCTTAAAATATCACCTTGCAGTTTTACCCATTGCTTTTCTCCGTTCCCCAGCTGTTCCCATCCTGCTAAGGACTTCTTGAGGTATTGTCCCATCATGGCAAAATTAGTTTTCCTGAAGTCTAAGACCCTCACTTTTGAATAGATTTTATCAGCCCTAATCCTAATCACACCATTTGTTGATCACTGGTTGCGAGATGATCTCCCACTATGACATCAGAAACACTTTCCCCATTAGTAAGCACCAAGTCCAGTATGGCCTCTTGACGTGTGGGTTCTGTTACCAGTTGCTGGAATACTTCTCCCTGTAGAGAATTTAGGATCTCCTTACTTCTAGATGACACTGCAGCAGGGATGCTTTCACCTCTTCTACTTCCAGGGCTGCATATTGGTGCTTCAATTCAAGGGCTGGAGGAGTTGCATTGTTTATTTTGCAGGCTCAGGTGACTCATGCCCAACTCTCTTCATTCAGTAGCCTCCCATCTTCACCTCTGTTGGACAGCTTGATTGTTTCAAGAAGCATCTGATCAATGTACTCGCTGTCTTTAATGCTTCTCAGCCTCGCCACCTCTTCTCTGGGCTCCTCCACTTGTTTCATGAGAGCTTCAGCTGGCATCAGGCTTTCTGTATGGTCAAAGGCAGAAGCCATAAATGGGAGCAAAAGCTATTTTTCCCAGCCATTGTTCAGTTGGTCGAGCTTTAGTACCTGTTGAAATAAAAAAGAGAGAGACCTACCAAAGTGTCTACTTTTTCCTTAGCTGTCCTTTAAGGAAAAAATAAGTTAAAGCGCTGTTCTATGTCCCTATGTGTAGTTACTTGGGGAGTTGCCCTATAAAGCAAGAATGCTCACATGCTGGGATGGGAGGTGATATGTGCAGGGGTGGGGGGGGGGGGGATATAACACCTGATGAGGTCAATGGCTTCAAAGAGCTTTATCTGAATGGGAAGCTGGAACAAGAAACAATGACTCTAACAGACAAAGCTTTGCCCAATACCACAAAAAATTCCCCTTTTGCAATATAGAAAAATAATTAGCTTTTAAAAATGAAAACCAAAATCCCTTTAAGAGCTCTCAGGCAGAGAGATTGTATTTAAAAGCCACACAGTATTTCCTTACTGGCAATGGAGTCCCTTTTAGGAACATATAAAGGTTCTCCTTGTCCGAGGCAACATTTTCAAGCACAACTTTATGCAATCAAAAAGCATAATGTGATTGAATAATCAAATGCTCCTGTGATATGATTATAATGATCAACTGTCATTTTCTGAGAAAGCATACAGTAAGTTTTATAGCTCTAACCATTTCCACTTTATGTACTCTCCAATAGTCCAGCTGTGCCTCCAATTTTCAGAAGTACCCTATAGTATGTTGGACCACATGAATCAGCTGTTCGATTAGTTTCTTGCTATCTGCAGATATAGAATGTGTTTCCAGCTAGTAAAACAGAAGAAAAAAGTTGATCTGGAGTAGACTTTGGCCATCAGTGCTTTTTCCCCTTCAGTACAGGAAATAAGTAAGGACACTGTCATGATGTAGTGGTAGCTGCCATTTTGGTGTGCAACAAGATGTCTGCCATCTATAATATCTTCAATTTCCCCTGATGCAGTTGATAATATGCTGATGAAACTCTAGTTGGGCAGGAGATATTTATGAGCAAATGAAGTTTGTTCTTTCTGTAACAACACTGAAGTTTATTACCTCAATTTCAGACTTGTTGCAGCATCATGAAAGTGGTTTTCAGATAAGCATTTTTTAACTTGCATTTTCAAAAATCAGTTCTGTCAAGTGACTTGTGTATTTTGAGACTTATAATTAATATGTGGGCTTGTGCACTGTATTGGCATTTACAAAATTGTGCCGTTTTGATTCTGAGTTGCCCTTCTGAGGTCTCTTTATTATCATAAAATTGGTATTCCTTGTTGCCCTACTATAAAGAGTGAATGGGGTTGTTTGTTATTGACCCATGTTTTAGAATGGCATTTACACCAGCTCCAACTCATGCATAACCCCCACTAACTTATTCTTTTGACCAGGAGTTTGGAGGACTGATTGAGAGGAGAATTGTGTTCACCGGCTTCCAGAATTATCACCTTTTGTCAAAACTTTGAGTTTCAGGGCTTGGCTCTTAATCAGCATTCTGCAGCCTAGAGAGCGGAATGGCATGGGGTAGAGAGGCCATAGCTCCACCAATAATTTTTCTCGACACAGCATCAGCAACGAAAGAGTTTGGGGGCAGGGCTGGAGACTACTTTGTTTGGCCTTCTCCAATCAAAAATATGCTCTGCTACACCTGTCCTGCAGAAAAGTAGGCTTACAAAATCTAACACTTACAAATGAATATGGTGTTACTTATATGTGTAAGTGTCAAAATCATGTTTTGTACATGCATATAGCCTATTTACAGATACAAATCTGGTGAGGCTGCTGCTTTTTTTGAATGCATTGTTTTATAAACAGGTTTCTCCTGTTGGGCATGGCCCCACATATATGTTCTTCATTTGCATCACTACACATATTTTATAAAAGGCTCCACATCCATCAAACCTTTTTAAAAAAATAGTGGCATAGGTTTGAACAAACTGACCTAAAAGTCTGAGCAACTTTGCCACAAATGATTTCCAACTTGGAATGAGGACTGGAGGAAAATGACTTCGTAAATAGAGTGAAAGCTTTTTTCATTGTGTCTGCTGCAAGACTATCTGTTCCTGCCCGAGATTTAGCTTTATATTGCTAAGTTGAGCTTCAGCATTTTGGGATTGGGGCCTTTTATTTTTCAAAGTTTCATTGGCCCAGAGCACAGGGTTGGAATTGATTTCTTAGTCACAGAATAGTTGAAGGTATTAGCAAAATGCAGTTATGAAAAGATGTTCAGCAAGAATGGCAGGAGTTGCAGTGGACACCATATTTTGTGAAATATGCATAAACGCAGAAATATACTTGCATATATTTGCACCTGCCTCATAGCAAGTGTAAATTTTGCGAGAGCTTTTGCATGCTACAGGTGATCTTTCTGGGAGCTTGTTTCATAAAAGCACCTACAGTAGGTGCCTATGTTGATAAAGACATGATATAGGCATGTTTCTGGGAATATTTAAAGGCATCCTCACATATTTACCAATGCACATGTTAAACTATGTTTAGCATGACTTTTGCTACATAGGCTTTTATGAAGGCAATTTTATAATCTCCTGTGCAGTCAACACCTGTTTCCAATTCCATATGTGGACCAGTTTTATCAAGTGAATTATGCACGTACTTTATAAAATACGGTTGTAATGATATGTCTTAACCTAGTTGTAACAGTTATGCCTGCTGTAGAGCAGGCATACAAGTATACATTTAGATCCTGCAAAAAGGCGTGTAGCTTATAATATTGCATAATTTATCTGCGTAAAGTTAGGCTCCGCCTATGTTATGCACAAGCTCCACTCCTGTGAACACCCAAATCAAAAGTACACATGATGGGACTTTCTCACTCGCTTACAGAATAGTAATCATCTTACGGGCACGTGTACGCGCGCTTTCACTCACTAAGTCCTTTAAAATAGGGGTTAACGATCGTTACTAGCATGTAACTTTCCGCACACCCCTTATCAAATTCCTTCCAGTATGTTTATGAGTGAGGGCTTCTCCTGAATACTGTCAGCATTCTTCTATTTGGTTTTGACATGTTTTATTCTTTCTAGAGTTTTCCTTCTGTACTGCTGTACATCTACTCAATTGCTATTCCTTTAAATTTTATGCTCCCCTGCCATAAAATGAGCCTTCATGCATTGCCTCCGAAGTCTTCATCTGCTTTATAGTCCTATGTAATGACTGATGTTAGAATGTGCTAAACCTTTTAACCTGCATTATTTTACCATTGGTCTTCTTTTATGCATTAGTGCATGCTGATACAATACTGCACTTTAGTAACTATAGCTGTATGTCTCTTAGAGCAATCAAATCAGTGACTCAGAAAGTTATTTATAAAAATACTAATACCAAATAAAAATCCTTTCTGTCTATTCAAGAATGCATATTCAGATCTTCTTCATTCAGCTGAAATTGTGTTAAACCACTCAGAAATACCCCAGAAGTGACGTGGCCGCACTCCCGCAGCGTGCGAACAAAGGTACCAGCTTCAACACACTTTAAGGAAGTCCCAGCGGCATCACATGCTGCGGCAACATGCATCCAAAGAGCAGGACGTACTCCTTGGGCAAGCTCCTTGGGGCAGCTCTGGCGGCATAAGCACTAACAGAGAGCCGTCACTCTTGTCTCCAAGAGCCACTACAGCTACCACACTAGATAGGTGCCGTTCATTGCCCACATTTGGCTCATTAGTGGCTGTCCTCTTACTTATGGCTACAATCCCCATTTATTGGGGCCACCGCTCCTTTTGTCCCGCTGCACTTCCCAAGTTTGCCACTCATGTCCCGACTAATCTGCTCCCCTGCCTCTCTACTTCCCTTCGTTTGGGTCAAACTGTTCCTAACCTGGTCCCTCCCGCACTCCTTCGACTGGGGCTGGTGAACTGCCGGTCCCTACGTAACAAAACACTTCTGATCAAGGATCTCATCGATCAGAATAGCCTTGACTTTCTCTTTCTCTCAGAAACCTGGCTGAAGGAGGGGGAGGAGCTCCTCCTGAACCGTTGTCTTCCTCCAGGCTTCTCAGCTATATCCATTCCACAGCACTGGAGGAAGGGTAGCTGGAATCCACCGTTCTTCTCTTCCAATCACCCAAATCTCCTCATCTTCTTTGCACTATCCAGAGGCACTTCTTCTTTGCTTTCAGCCCTCCCTCCCTGTGTACTGCCTTTTGGTCTACTCCTCCCCTCTCTCCACCCCCATCTCTGGGTTGACATGCTTGATACTATCTCAGACACTTACATCCAATTCCCTCAGCATCCACTACCATTCCCCAGTCTCTACCTGTGATCATGCATTTACTTCCCTTCTACAGGATCTTGCCTTCACCCAGTATGTAAAATCAGCCACTCACGCAGCAGGTCACACTCTTGACCTAGTATGCACCTCATCGCCTTCCTCTTATCAGCTGTCTGATTTGTGTACGTTGCCCCTTCCTTGGACTGACTATTTCTGTGTCTAGTTCACAATATGATTCCCCTCACCTACATCAATAGGCATCCCTATTATTCCCTCTAGCACTGTCTCCTTGGAGCTGCCTAAACGACTCTCCAGACATATCCCCCCTAGCAGCATTTTGGACTTCCCTGCCGCTAACAAGCTGTTTCCACCAGACTTTTCTTCCCTTTCCCCAGATTCACAGGTCTCTTCATGGAACACCTCTCTTGCTATCACCCTCGATTATATAGCACCACTGCACCAGCGCCCCCCTCCCCGTCCCTCTCACCAGCTGTGGTTTGACCCTGGTCTTCACTTGCTTTGCTCTCAGCTGTATCACTCTGAGCACCTTTGGTGCAAATCTCGCACTCCCTCAGCTCTTTAAGTCTTGCTATCAGACTTATTGAATACATGTTCATCAAGCCAAACACTCTCATTTCTCTAACATCATTTTTTCAGCTTCCAACTCCACATGACAGTTATATTCAGTTCTAAAATCACTGTTTGCCACTCAGCCACACTCCTCCACTGATAACTTACCCCTTATTCCTGCTCCCCTCCCAATTAGCTGCATTCCTTGTCTCTAAAGTTTTGGACCTGCGTTCATCAATCATTGACTGCCCTTCTCCTATAGGGTCTCTTCTACCCTCCTCCCCACCTTCCTCCTCCTCTCTCTCCCACCAATGGATTACATTTCATTTCATCACATCTGTTGAGCTCTCTAAACTCTTCTCAACATTACACATTGCACCTGCTTGATCCTATTTCACATCATGGCCGTTAGAACCCGCTCCTCCCCTTCATTCTTACCATGCTTAACTCTAGGCTCTCTTCTGGGACCTTTCCCGCAACATGGAAGCATCCTCTGGTTCACCCTCTCTTAAAAAAGCCATCTCTTGATCCTATTGACTCTGCCCAGTATCCAACCTCCCATTCCTCTCAAATATTCTGGAGAAAGCTGTATTCTCACAACTGTCTAAGCACCTGGATTCCACCCATCTCCTACATCCCCGTCAGGCTGGCTTTTGCCCTGGTCACAGTGTTGAAACCATCATACTCTCATTCCTCAATGATCTACGCATTGCACATGACTGGGGTGATATCCCTTTAGCTGTTTCTCTCAATCTTTCGGCAGCTTTCAACCTAGTAGATCACTCTATCCTTCTTTCTCGGCTGTGCAACACTGGTCTTCGGGGGACAGTCTTTTGGTGGTTCCATTCCTTTCTCTTCTAACATTCCTTTTCTATGCTCTCAGGCAACACTCCTTCTGATCCTGTCCCTCTTTGCTGTGGGGTTCCTCAGGGCTCTGTTCTAGCATCACTCTTATTTAATATCGTCCTGAGCCCGCTGAAATTACTCATACAGCAATCTGGTTTATCAGCATACTATTATGCTGATGATATAATTCTACTATACCATACCAATCCCCAGCAACCAGATCTCACTCCACTCAATGATTGCTCACCACCAACTACCAGCATCAGAATGTCTCTAAAAGGCTTGCAATTTGGTTTACTGTTGGTAGTCCATATCCTCCATTGGCACCAGTTCTCTCCATACCACTGGTATCTTCAGTTCACTATCTTGGTGTGACTCTGGATACCGCACTCTCATTTCACGATCACATCTCGCTTCTTACTCACCGGTCTTTCTTCTACCTTCACCAGATATATTCTATCCATCCTTTCTTGTCCCCAGAGGCATTAACCACCCTTCTTTTGTCACTAGTTATGTCCTGACTTGACTTTTGCAATCTAGCTCTTGCTGGCATCACCCAATCCCAACTTCATCACCTTCAGTTAATACGGAATACCACAGCTCGGATCATTACTCACACCCAGCGCAGGGACCATATTACACCCATCCTAATTCATCTACGTTGGCTTCCACTGGCTTTCTGCATCCGTTATCTTATTCTAGCCCATTGTGCCATCTATACCTCCATACCACAATACTTAGCTGACCTGCTTCAATATCACACACCCACATGCAGCCTTCGATCAATTCATGTCAACTGTCTGGCCCTCCTGTCCCCATCACATGCACATCTTCAATCCACCCGTTACTCCGCTTTTTTTTGGGTCCTTCCCTTTTAGAACTTCCTCTCCTCAGCTCTATGCCAAGAACCCTCCTTCTCTAAATTTAAGAACCTTCTGAAGACTCACATTTTCCATAGGGCATTTGACCTGCCTCCCAGCATCTCCTAACCCCTCTCTGCCATTTCTCTTAACTCTTTGTGTGGTTGTTCTGTCTCTGTCTTGTCATTTATTGTAGTTCCTTTCTTCTCTCTGGCCTTGGCCATTACTAAATATTTTTGTGCACTGTACACCACCTTGGTGTAATGAAGGTGCAGTATAACAAATAACCAAATAAACATAAACATAAAATTAAAATTGAATGAAAAAGACCTCAGCTTCTTACCTTTCTAACATTATAGATCATATAAAAACCTTCCAAAAATTCAAAGTAAATATGCATATCCGGTGCATTTCTGATATGCTGTGTCCATTCTCACATGCGCATTTTAACATATACTCCAACACTCTCAGTGTTTCACTATTGCTGCTCCAGGGAGTAAAAAGTCATACCGACAAAGCTCAATGAGCTGAGTGAAGAATTGCATGGGAGAAATCTCTGAGCGTGTGACTTAGGAGCTTAAGAATTTAAGATATGCCATACTGGGTCAGACCAAAGGTCTGTCAAACCCTGTATCCTGTTTCCAACAGTGGCCAATCCAGGTCACAAGTACCTGTCAGGTTCCCAAAAGGTAGACAGATTTCATGCTGCTTATCCCAGGGGTAAGCAGTGGATTTCCCCATCCACTTTAATAATGGTTTGTGGACTTTTCCTCCAGAAACTTTACAAAATCTCTTTTAAACTCAGCTACACTAATAGCTTTAACTACATCCTCCAGCAATGAATTACAGAGTTTGATTATGCATTCAGTGGAAAAGTATTTTCACCAGGAGCAAGCAGAAAGTCAGTCCTCATGGGTGACGGTACCGACAGAGTCTGCACGAATGCTTCTCCCCAGCTTTCAAAAAAGCCTTTGGGAGATGTACCACGCATGCATAGTCCCCTTCCCACCCAAGGATGCCAACTTTTTTCAGTCTTCTTTTTTCTGTGGAGCCCACCAGACGTGTGTCTGTTTTAGCATAAAAAGTGTTATTATTTTTCTTTGATTTTTCCTTTCTCCGGTCGCGTACTGGTTCTCTTTCCCTCCCCCGAGCTTGCTTGCCTCAGCATCGTGTCTCGGGTTCATTCCTTTATTCTCTTTCCATTGAGAGTTTCTCGACTGGCTTCTCTCCTTTTTTTGTCCCTGGCTGGGCCAGAGGTGTTCGATTGACCTTGCAGAGGCCATTTTCCTCACCATGGCCTCTGTGAGTGGCTTTAAAAATTGTGACCGGTGCTCAAAAACCATGTCGTGCACTGACCCATACGGCTGCTGTCTCCAATGTCTTGGGCCAGACCATGTCCCCTTGGACTGTGATCTCTATAAAAAGATGATCTCCAAGAGCCGTCAGCAGCAGTGGGAATCCTTCTTCCATAAGACGGACTCTGCACCAAAGCCTCCAGCTACACCACACTCCAGGGCCCCTTCCGGAACCTTGGAACCTCGGGGAAATCAAGCTGCCTCAGATCCCTGAGGCTACAGGTCCTCCAGCCGGACCCCGGAGGAAGAGCCAAAGAAGGGCTAGAAACCCTTGAAGACCACATCAGAGGACATGCCTGGTAAAGTGGGCAAACCCCACGAGTCCTGGACCCGCAGTCCTGGCTGCGAGACAGAGAGGAGAGAATAAAGCAGCTGACCTAAATACCCTGTTGGGAATTGTCGGCATCTGGCAACTGTTCTCGGATCCCCGAAGCCATTCTGGTTGAAGACTCCCTTTCAATGGAGCTGGCATTGGGCTTGACCCCCTCGGTGCCCAGGCCAAAGGTTACAGAGCCATCTGGCTTGAGATCAGGATGGTGGCCTTGGAGCGCAGTCTGTCTGCTTTCATGGTTCAGTAGCAGTCTCTGATGTCCGTCTCTGCTGGGTTATCACTCCCAACTACTGGGCCCTCAACCTTGAGGAACTCCCCGGGTGTCGAGCTGATCCTCGAGTGCCACCAGCCTTGAGAGATCCCTCAACATCAGTCCCATTCTCGGTACTGATCCTCGGGGCCAAGGTCATCCCCAATGAGTGCCCATGGCTCGGACAATAAGGCCTCCAGGGGCCAGGGGCTGTCGGGCTTGGAAACGCAACCTTGGACTGCCCTTGACACCCCCACTGGCTATGAGTTGGACTGAGAGACCAAGGACAAGGAGTCCCTGGATCCCATTAGCACTGGAAAAACCAGTCCAAAAATGTGGCCACCTCTGTTAAAGATTAATAAAAGTTTTTTTGTGTGAGTTTCCTGCATACATTTTTGGACTGGTTTTTCCTGCTATTCTGTGGCAGTGTGCTGTTTTCGCTTGGTGGACAGTTTTTTATCCCATTGGCACTAGAACATGTCCTCTGACCCATCTCCCCCCCAAGACTTGGCATCAGCCCACACCCAAGGATATGGCCTTCCTCGACTTCGTGTGGGACATGGCCAAGGCACTGACCTTTGAGACCGACTCAGAGGAAGACTCTCGGGCCAAGGAACTCGAGATCCTCCAGTATGAGGCCCTTCCAAAGGAGGCACTCACAGTGCTGGTTCCCCCAATCCTGGAATGGCTGCTCCTCCATATATGGGAGATCCCCGCGTCTGTGCCTATAGTAAGCAGATGACTTGACTCGATTTACTGGGTCCACTGGAGCCCTGGCTTCCAGAAAGCACAGCTGCCACACAACTCTATGGTGGTGGAGTCGGCCATGTGTCGCCTTAAGAGCCAGAAGATGCACTCTTTGGTGCCCCTGCGTAGGGAGACCCACACCTTGGACTGCCTGGGCAGAAAGTGATACCAGGGCTTGATGCTTATTGGCCAAACCCATGCATATCAGCTGTACATGGGCATGTACCTGAGAGACCTGGCGAAGGAACTTGCTGGGTTGTCAGCTGTTCTCTCCAAGGAACCTCTCCTGCGGTTCCAAACCCTGGCCTTGGGTGTCAGAGAGTGCTCCAAATTCATGACTCAGGTAGCCTATGACGGCTTTGAGTCAGCAGCTAGAATAGCTGCGGAAGGCATCGGTGCCCGATGCCAGACTTGGCTACAGTCCTCTGACCTGGAGCAATGGGTTCAGGATAAACTGGTCAATGTCCCCTGACAGAGAAAGAACCTCTTTGGCAAACCCATGACAGATAAGACTGCAGAGTTGGAGTCTGAGTTCCTGATGAGGACCATGCTCTCCAAGAATATTACTGACTCTTCCTGACAAAAGTCCTTGGGTAAAAAACCCTTCTAGCTGAAGAAGAGGAAGGCTTATGGAAACTACCCTCAGTACCAGGCCTTCCCAGCTCCCGCACAGGGGCAGCAGACCAAGGGACAAGGGCATGGCCCTCATAAGCCTAAGGCTCCCAAACCCCATGCACCGGTTCCAGCACAGCCTGGCAGGAGCTTTTGACTCCTTGAGCATAGCCTCTCTTCCCCCAGGAGGGCCAGCCCAGCATCCCACAGTGGGGCATCTGGTTCTTTATGCCTACCAGTGGCCATCCATCACCACCAACTCCTGGGCACTGCAGGTAGTGAAGGAGAGTTACATCTTCCACCTGACACAGGCACCCCCTCAGTTCTTTCCAGGAGAGTCCCTCAGGTCTCCCTTCCACCATACCTTACTGCTCAAAGACAAGGCAGTGGAACTGGTGCCCACACACCTTGAGGGCAAGGGGTTCTATTCCCAGAGTTTCCTAGTACCCAAGAGGACCAGAGGCTTCCGGCCCATTCTGGACCTATGGAACCTAAACAGGTTCCTGGTGAGGGAGAAGTTCAAGATGCTCTCCCTTGGAGCACTGCTGCCATACCTCCAGCCGGGAGACTGACTATATTCCTTGGACCTAAAGGATGTATACACACACATCCTCATCTATCCTAGCCACAGGAAATATCTCAGGTTCCTGGTGGGAGGCAGCCACTACCAGTACAGGGTGCTACCCTTCGGACTGGCCTCTGCACCAAGAGTGTTCACCAAGTGCCTACAATGGTCACGGCCCACCTTCGTCTCCAGGGAATCTTCATCTTTCCCTATCTGGATGACTGGCTCATAATGGCCCACATGGCCACAGAGATGCATCACACAACCTCATCCTACAACACTTGGTGTTCATAATAAACCACACAAAGTCCCATCTCCTCCCGACACGGTGCCTGAAGTTCATAGGGGCAAGACTGGACACTCCCCTGGGACAGGACTGATAGTTTCAGGGCACTAGCCGCTGCCATACAGCACCAATGCTCAGTGTCCGCCCACCTCCTGCTCCACCTTCTGGGCCACATGGCATCCACAGTCTATGTCACCCTGGACGTCTGCACATGAGGGTGGCTCAATGGGGCCTCTGTTCCCAGTTGACCCAGGCCACAGCCTGTCTGGTGGTGACCTGCCAACTGGTCAATTATCTCACCTGGTGGTAGGCTCCCCAGCACTTTCTGGCCAGTAGGCCCTTTTGAGCCACAGCCCTCCAAAGGGTCCTAACCATGGACACCTCCCTCTTAGGCTTGAGAGCCCACTGCGATGGACTCTGCACTCAGGGTAGATGGTTGCAGGCGGACAGTCTGCAGCAGATCAGCCTCTTAGAGTTTCAGGCCATATTCCTTGCCCTCCAAGCCTTCCGTTACCACCTGCAGCACCATTCAGTGCTGGTCCAGACGGACAATCAAGTGGCAATGTTCTATGTCAACAAGCAGGGGTGCACGGGCTTGTACACCATGTCCCAGGAGGCAGTAGCTCTCTGCTTATATGCAAACTGCCATGGGATGTTCCCATGGGCAGTTTATCTGCCAGGCTAGGACAGACTGAGCTAGGTCCTGCAGCTGCACGAGTGGTGGCCAGACCCCAGAGTACTCCATCGGCTCTTTCAGCTCTGGGGATTTCATGGATGGATCTCTTCACCACTACAGCCAACACCCAGCTGCCCCACTTCTGCTCCAGGCAGCCACACCCATCCCAGGTGGCAGCAGATGCTTTCCTCATGCCATGGTTCCTGCCCATGCTGCTGGTTTCCAAGACCCTGTTCAAGGTCCAACACAATGGAGCGTCATTGATCCTGGTCTCAGTGACTCACTGATCCTTCGTTTATCCACAGCTCCCCCAGTCCGTACCCTAGGGCTGCTGTCACAGGAGGACTCCCTCCTACTCCCCAACTTGGGGTCCCTGATGCTAATGGCCTGGCTGCTGAAATGGTAGCCCTGACACCATTCAACTTTTCAGGGAAGGTGGAGGAAATCCTCCTGGCCATAGGACAGTCACAAGACAGGTTTATGCCTTCAAAAGGTGCAGATTCTCACTGTGGTGTGTGAGTGATGGGTTGACCCATTCTTGTGCTCTGTGCAGCTGGTGCTGCAATATTTGCTTCACCTGTCTCAGGTAGGACTGAAGTCCAACTCAGTCCGGGTCCACCTGAGTGCACTCGCAGCCCACCACCACCTTATCAAGGGCAAGTCCCTCTCCATCCAGCGTCTCATGACCCACTTCCTGTGGGGTCTCTTGCTGTCCAATCTCCTGTACGCCCACCAGCAGCAGAGTGGGACTTTAACGTGATGCTGTTGCAGCTCACTGGACCACTGTTTAAGCCCCTGGCTGCCTGCCACCTGTGGTACCTTTCCTGGAAGTTCATATTCCTGGTGGCATTCACATCAGCTCACAAGGTAAGCGAGCTCCAAGCATTGGTGGCGGATCCACCTTACATGAGGTTCTATAATAACAGGATCATGCTCTGCATGCACCCCAAGTTTCTTCCTAAGGTGGTGTTCCCTTTCCATCTCAGTCAGGAGGTGATGCTCCCTACCTTCTTTCCACGGCCTCACATCAGCAGGGCGGAGACCATCCTTCACAGTCTGGACTGTAAGAGAGCCCTGTCCTTCTACCTCAACATACCCAGGGCCACCACAAAGCCTCACAGTTTTTTGTCTCCTGTGACCCCAGTTGACTGAGGAAGGTGGTGACCAAGTATACTCTGTCCACTTGGGTGGTGGACTGCATTGCCCTCACCTACGAGCAGGCTGGGCTCTTGCTGGAGTGCTGGGTCACAGCGCAGTGTCAGGGTCATGGCGGCCTCTGTGGCAAACCTGCGTCCCGTCTCTGTGACGGAAATCTGCCGGGCCGTCACTTGGTCCTCGGTCCATACCTTCGCAGCTCACTACTGCCTGGACAGGGAGTCCCGACAGGAGAGCACCTTTGGCCAGGCTGTACTCTGTCATCTGTTCAGGATATAGGCAGTTCCTGCCATCCGACCCATCTGTGTTCAAGCTACTAGAGTGCTGGTTCCTCACTGGACACTGGGTCGCTCGAGAGTCTGTTGGCTCATGCCTCATCTTTTCCTGGTCACCAATGGTGTTTTAAAGGTTCTCGGTAGCCTGTAACTAGGGAGTCCCATATGTGAGGACTGATTTCCAGCTTGTTCCTGGAGAAAGCATAGTTACTCATCTGTAACAGGTGTTCTCTGGGGACAGCAGGAATCAGTCCTCACAACCCTCCCGCTTCCCCATGGAGTTGCTTCTTTGTCATTTTTTGCTTTCTTTAGCTATGTCATTTGAATAAGGCAAGATGGCATCCTTGGGCAGGAAGGGGACTGCACATGTGTGGTGCATCTCCCAAAGGCTTTCTTTGAAATCTGGGGAGAAGCTTTCATGCGTGCTCCACTGGCACCGACATCACCCATATATGAAGACTGATTCCTGCTGTCCCCAGAGAACACTTGTTACAGGTGAGTAAGTATGCTTTCTCTGATTAGTCTTAAATGTGTTATATTGTAGTTTCATTGCATGGCCCCTAGTCTTTCTACTTTTTGAAGGAGTAAACAATCTATGTTTACCTGTTCCACGCAACTCATTATTTTATAGACCTCTATCATATCTCCATCAAACTGTCTTTTTTCCAAGCTGAAGAACACGTACCCCTTAAGCCTTTCCTTGTAGGGGTATCCTTCCATCCCCTCTATCATTTTGGTCTCTCTTCTCTATGTTTTCTAATTCCACCACATTTTTTTTTAGATATGGTGGCTGGAACTGCATACAATATTCAAGGTGCAGTCGCACCATGGAATGATGCAGAGGCATTATTATATCCTTGGTTTTATTCTCGATTCCTTTCCTTATTATTCCTAGCATTCTATTTGCTTTCTTGTCTGCCGCTGCACCCTTGGCAGAAGGTTTTAAATGTATTATCTGTGATGACGCCTAGATCCTTTTCCTGAGTGGTGATTCCTAATGTGGAACCTTGCATTGTGTAATTGTAATTTGGGTTGTTCTTCCCTAAAGGGGTCATTCTGACCTGTGAATAGTGGGGATGTATATCTGGGTTGGATGTATAACCCCCGCTATTCGCTGGCACCATACTCAGTGCTGATGGCTCCCTGCAAGTACAGTGGCATTGTGCAGGGAGCATTGGACGGGGGCAGGAAGTGGAGGGCCGGAGGTGGAGAGTGAGTGGAGCAGGGGCGGGCCGCATAACCAAGACATACAGGGCCTATTCTGGTCTGGGCCCTATCCCTGTATATCCACTGCGGGGAAGATAGAGGTGTAATGTCTGAGTAAGTGCAGTAATCGGGCCAGGAAACCCCATCATACACAAGGCATAAAAGCAGGTAAGCCCCCGCTGCCCGATCCCAGACCTCGCAGGCCTAGCCGAGGATAAGGCAGCAGGGAAAGCAGTTAAATGCTGCTGGCAGACCTTACTTGCTCCTGCTGGGAATCCCAGCAGGAGCAATGTGCAGTGGGGATGGGCAGGCACTTGGACGTAGACCGGTGCAGAATGCTGGGCGCACCAGCCCATCCAAGTGCCTTGATTCTGCAACTGGAGGCATGTATAGCTCCCACAGTTGCAGAATCAGGTATATCTGGAGGCCATACATTTTCTGCACGTCTGGACAGCCCAGACATGCAGGGATCTGAATCGACCTCCACATGCATAACCTTTCACTTGTCCGTATTAAATTTCATCTGCCATTTGGCTGCCCAGTCTCCCAGATTCTCAAGGTCCTTTAACAACTTTGAATAAGATGTTTGAATAATTTTGTGTCACCTGCAAATTTGATCACTTCACTCATTCTCATTTCCAGGTCATTTATGAATATGTAAAAAAGTAGTGGGCCCAACATAATTCCAGGGGTACTCCACTATTCACCTTTCTCCATTGAGGAAACTGGGCATTTAACCCTACTCTCTTTTATTCTTTTAACCAGTTCCAAATCTACAAAAGTACACTGCCTCCTATCCCATGACTTCAATTTCTTCAAAGGTCTCTCATGATGGACCTCATCAAAGGCTTTCTGAAAATCCAGATACATTAAGAACATAGAACATAAGATATGCCATACTGGCAGGTGCGGCCCAAGGGGGGGTGCGGGGCCATGTGCGGAGACTCGGTGCGGGGCCTCATTTTCATAAGGGACCTCATTTGCATAATGTTACCATACACTAACTTTTAGTAAACATCCCTCTTAATGAGTGTATAGATAAAGAAAGACTAAACGATTTCTACATTACTATAATCCAGTGCCAACCGCCAGGCACATTAGGAACTACTACTAACACTGCTCATTTAGAACCCATAGCAAACCTGCCGTCTCATAACAGCACTACCAGGACTCACAAAGCACCATACTCTATCTATCAAAAAGCAACACTGCAAATATTAAAACAATACATTTCAGAGAATAACAATACATGACCTACTGGGGAAAGAGAACAAGTGGCAATGTTTAATAGGAATTACATAAACAGAATACCTCAGCTCAGTTACACATGCATAACATAGACCATCACCAAACAAGGAATCACAATTTAGAAACAGGAAGACAATAATTAAATTGGGAACCCCAAAAGCCAAACTTGGAATGTACAACAACACTGTAGAAATAAAACTATAAATTAATTTCCTCTGGTACTAAACAAAGCGCAGATGTTACTGATGCACATTTCCCAAAGCTGACATCATATTCCAGTTAATAAATTCAAAATAAAGAGATATTTTTCTACCTTTTGTGCATTTTTTTTCCAGTTGCAATTGCTCCAGCCACTTTCTTCTGGTTTCTTCATGTCTTCTGCTAATTCTCCATCGTCTGCTGTATTTGTCCTTTCTTCTCTCTTCTAGTTTTTTTCCATTCTCTCTCTACATCTGCTTTAACATACTAATCTTTCTCCTTTTGCTCTTTCCTCATTCCTATTTCATCCACTCAAATTTTACCACTCCATCCTCAATCCCCACTTACTCTCCCAATACCCGGCCAATTGTAGATTTTTCTTCCCTCCCACACAAAATATTCTCCCCTCTCCATTTCACTCTCCCAGCCCCATCCCATTCTAATCCTCCCCCAACATCAGCTCCCTTCTAGTTCCAGACCCATCCAAAATCCGCTCCCTTCTAGTCCCCACATCAGCCCATTTCCAGTCCTAGCCCCCCATCAGCCAATTTCCAATCCTATCCTAGCCCCACCATCAGCCCATTTCCAATCCTAGCTCCCCCATCCATTTCCAGTCCTATATGAGTCCCTCCATCAGCTCATTTCCAATCCCAGCCCCCCATCAGCCCATTTCTAGTCCTTTTCTAGCCCCACCATCAGCTCATGTCAAATCCTAGCTCCCCTCCACTCAGTCCATTTCCAAACCAAGCCCCCCATGAGCCTACTTCCAGTTCTAGCCCCTCCATGTGTCCATTTCAATCCAAGTCCCCACCACAGCCCATTTTCAATCTTAGCACCCCCCAACAGCCCATTTTCAGTCCTAGCAGCTCCCCAGCCCATTACCAGTCCTAGCCCCCCATAGCCCATTACCAGTCCTAAGTCCCCCAACAGCCCACTTCCAGTCCTAACCCTCCCATCACCCCATTTTCAGTCTTAGTCCCCCCATAGCCCATTACCAGTCCTAACCCCCCATCAGCCCACTTCCAGTCCTAACCCATGAGCCCATTTCCAGTCTTAGCCCCCCATAGCCCATTATCAGTCCTAACCCCCCCATCAGCCCACCTCCAGTCCTAACCCATCAGCCCATTTCCAGTCTTAGCCCCCCATAGCCCATTATCAGTCCTAACCCCCCCATCAGCCCACCTCCAGTCCTAACCCCCATCAGCTCATTTCCAGTCCTAGCCCCCCCATAGCCCATTACCAGTCCTAACCCCCCACCAGCCCACCTCCAGTCCTAATCCCCATCAGCCCATTTCCAGTCCTAGCCCCTCCATAGCCCATTACCAGTCCTAACCCCCCCCCCCCTCAGGCCACCTCCAGTCCTAACCCCCCCCATCATCCCATTTTCAGTCTTAGCCATCCCATTACCAGTCCTAACCCACCTCCCCCTATCAGCCCAGGTAAATTTAAAACTAAAAAAATAACCTGGCTGCTGCTGCTGCGACGGCGACAGCAGCAGAATCAAGTGTCCCGCTTACGGCTCTGTTAAGCCCGCTGGGGCTGACAGGAAACAGGAATCCCATCAGCCCCGGCAGGCTTAACAGAGCCGTGAGAGAGAAACTCTCTCTTCGTGGCTCTGAAAGCCACCGCTGATGGAGCTGATGCCGGGAGGGCTCTGCCAGGCAGGCTGGGGGGGGGGGGGGCCCGGAGCCGCAGGGCCGCAGATCCGTGGGGCCGCGGGCCACTTTATTCTGCTGCTGCCATGGCGGCAGCAGCTAGTTTTTTGTTTTTTTTAGTTTTAATGCAGAATGTTGTTTGTGCGGGGGCCCCTGAAACGCGGGGCCCTGTGCAAACAACATTCTTGCTCAATGGATGGGCCAGCCCTGCATATTGAGTCAGACCAAGGTCCATCAAGCCCAGTATCCTGTTTCCAACAATGGCCAATCTAGGTGATAAGTACCTAGCAGTTTCCCCAAAAGACACAGGTTCCACAATGCTTGTATTGGGTCAAGCAGTGATATCCTGAGTCCCTTTTAAGAATGGTTTATGGACCATTCCTCCAGGAACTTGTCCAAACCTTTTTTAAACCCAGCTACACTAACAGCCTTTACTACATTTATTTATTTATTTTTATTTCTTATATACCGCGCTTTTAATCAGTGTGGTTTACAAATCAACAAATTTAAACACAATGATACAGTCAGCATTGGTTTTTTACAATGAACAGGGTACAAAAACTTGGTGGTAAACAGGGTTAACTATATTCAAAAAACACTAACAGCTTTTACTACATCCTCCGGTAACAAATTCCAGAGTTTGATTACACGTTGAGTGAAAAAATAATTTCTTTTATTAGTCTTAAATAGTTTACCCTGTAGCTTCATTGCATGTCCCCTAGTCTTTCTATATTCTGATGACGTAAACAATTGATCTAAGTTTACCCGTTCCACTCCATTCATTAATTTATAGACTTCTATCATATCTCCCCTCAGCCATCTCTTTTCCAGGTTGAAGAGCCCTAACCTTTTTAGCCTCTCTTCATAGGGGTATCCTTCCATCCCCTTTACCATTTTGGTGGCTCTTCTCTGTACCTTTTCTAATAACGCTATATCTTTTTAAGATACGGCGACCAGAATTGCACACAATATTCAAGGTGCGGTCAACCAGCTTACTTTTTTCTACTTGTTTATTCTTTTTTTTTTTTTAGTGAGATCAAGTCAGTGTTGACTCATAGCAACCCAGCTACCTCGGGTTTCTTGGCAATGTATCACTGGAAGTAGATTGCCAGGCCTTTTCTTCATACCTTCAAAAAAATATAGCAAATTACTGAGACAAGACTATCCTTTGCTAAATCCATGTTGGCTTTGTTTCATTAAACCATGACTATCTATTTGCTCAATAATTGTGTTCTTTATAATGGTTTCTACTATTTTGCCTGGTACTAAAGTCAGACCCACCTGTCTGCAGTTTCCCAGATCACCCTGCAATTCTTTTTAAAAATTAGTTTTATGCTGGCCATTTTCCACTCTTCAGGTATTATAGATGATTTTAATGATGGTTCACAGATTACTAATAGTAGGTTTGCAGTGTCATTTTTTAGTTCTTTTGGCACCTTGGGATGTATACCATCCAGTCCAGGTAATTCACCACTCTTCAGTTTATCAAACTGCTGTATTATATCTTCAGATTTATAAAGATTTGTTTCAATTCCTCCACTATATTACTTTTAAATATCATTTTTGGTATGGGTAACTTCCCTATATCTTCTTCTTTATATGCCCTGAATCAGCATCAAAATGTCTGCTGAACGTGTATCCTACAATGGACACAACATACTCGAAATGTACCAGATAAACATATTTACTTTGTTTGAATTTTTGGAAGTTTTTTTATGACCTATGATGTTAGGAATATAATCTGAGATCTTTTTCCGGCCATTTCAATTTTATGTTTAACACAATTTGACTGTGCCGTATGAAGATTGGATATGCGTTATTGAATAGACAGACAAGATTTTTATTTGGTATTTGTCTCTTAGAGTGAATATGTCTGCATGCAATTTTCTTAACTAGGTGGGGCGTTTAAGTAGAGGGTCTCATTTGACATACGCTACATTTGCTATGGACACATGAGAGCTGTTAGTAATATGTACAGTATATCTGCTATTGATCAAGGACATCTGATATGGATTACAGAGTATGGAGGTTGCGATGGATACCTAGTATGAATGATGTAGGATGACGTAGAGGGTGAGTACAGATAACAAAGGATACAGTGGAGAACAGATACAGCAGA
Source organism: Ichthyophis bannanicus (assembly GCA_033557465.1). Classification (NCBI taxonomy): domain Eukaryota; kingdom Metazoa; phylum Chordata; class Amphibia; order Gymnophiona; family Ichthyophiidae; genus Ichthyophis; species Ichthyophis bannanicus. The sequence goes on along the minus strand of CM066036.1, from coordinate 301,900,347 downwards.
TGATGAATGGGTATTGATAACAAAGGAAGTGATGGGGAGTTGGTATGTTAACAGAGGATAGATACAGGGGATGAAGAATGTAGTGAAGAATAGATACGATGGCAAAGGTTTCAATGAAAATTAGCTGCCAATGACAAAGGGTGAGTACAAATGACAGAGGTGCCATGGAGAGCAGATGCAGATAGAAAAAGGCAGGTACTATTGATGGAGATCTGGTAGCTATGATGGAGAACTGGTGCAGATGATTTAGGATACAGTGGAAAGCTGATAAGGATGATAGAGCATGGGCACATATAATGAAGATCAGGTTTGGAGGACCAGTGGCACAGAAAAAATTGAAGTTGAGGGGGGAGCTAATGTTGATCACAGAAAGCAAGTAGGATGATGGAGAGCAGGATATAATAAAGAGCAGGTCTGGGTGATAGAGGATATGATTGACAATGTGAATGACAAGGATGAGTAAAGATGATGAAAAATGTAATGAGGAATTGATATAGATAGCAGAGGGCAGGAATGGATAATGGCCGATACAGTGGAGATCGTTAATTGCTGTCGATGTCATTAATGCGTGATGCTTTACAAAGCCTCTTTATATCTTTCTGTTACTTTATTAGGAAGCTAGTGACCTTTACAGATTATTACTCAGAATGATTTGATCCTAGGCCTCAGGCTTCTGTGCAACATTTTGTTCCTAGCCGGCAGTTACTCTGATAAATTGAGGCAAGGCATAAATCCAACAGAAAGAGCTGATATAAAACATATCATGGAGCTGCTCTCTGCTTGATTTATGGTTACTGAAAGTAGAGAGTGGGTAATTAAAAGGAGAAAAACATTTGACTAGTTTACTGTTACTGATACAGATCTGTCTTCAACAGCAACGGGAAACTCGCTGAGCCACGCTTGTATAAATTTTGACATCGCCCTCCAGTGTAGTCTGGTGTGCGTCTCAATGTCGTATCTTTCAGCCAAGTGCGTTAGTCTTCAGCTGTAAAAGTAGGAAAACTAGAAAGAATACAAAGACAGGCACTTATGGCATCAATAAATCTATTTTATGAAGCGAGAAAAGTCAGAGCCTGCTCTGCTGATGCATGCTTGGATCTTTTTGAGTATGTGAACTGCTTGTTTGTGTCTTTGTGAAAACCACGTAATTTACTGCTAGAAGGTTTATAATCCCCTACCATACTAAAAAAGCAGCAAGCTCACAGTGTACAGGGAGAAAGAGTATGAGGAATGCAGGGCAAGAGGATTATAAATAAAACATTTCTGTATTAAAGACAAATGCACTGTAAAATGAGATTTGTATAGATCGAGTTTAGTTTTGAGCAGTTAACAAGTACTGGTGCAGGGGAAAGTAAAAGAACTGCTTGTATCTTCCACCAGTCTTGTTTTTGAGACAAAACTCTTTCCTAATTTCAAAAGGTTTTCATGTTTCTGTCGAATGATAATCTGTTCTATGTATTTTAGGATTGGTGCAGGTATAGCTATATTTTGACTGTATTTTCCTTGTTTTTCTTATCCTGTCTGGGATGCCTAAATGCCTGAACCAGGTCCTCTTAGAGCATAATTTTAACAAAGTTTTTTTGCAGGTACTATATGTAAAATGCCTCTTATAAAACTACTCTGTGCGTACAGGAATACTTGATGGCAACACATGTACTTGTAAGTACAAGCAAGCACTGGTGACAATATTCGCAGCCACTCTCCCATCGCTTTCCTCTGGACAAAGGGGTGAAGGAAGTGCTAATCTGGTGGACTTGTCGGGACAACCTCTTGGTAGGCAGATCGCTACAGCAGCCACGCAACCCATGCAACAATCACCACCAATGCCTCCAAAGTCGGATTGGGTGCTCACACACTACACTTCTGCACCAGGGGCGCCTGAAACACTTGGGAGCACAACTGCCACATCAACTTCCTGGAGTTCCAGGTGATCCGCTACACACTTCAGGCTTTTCAATACCTCATCAAAGAGCAGAATATCCTGATCCAGACAGACAACCAAGTAGCGATGTTCTATGTCAACAAGCAAGGGGGAGCAGGATCTTTTTCCTTCTGCAGAGAAGTACTCAAACTCTGGGTCTTCACCCTTTCCAAGAACTGCCTACTTCAGGCTACCTACCTACCGGGCAAGGACAAGCAACTGGCATACCACCTCAATTGCCAGCTCGACCTGCACGAATGGTCACTCAGCCTCTGCACAGCAACAGACCTCTTCTGCAAGTGGGGTTCCCACATGTTGACCTTTTTGTAAGCGAGATGAACATGAAGAGCGAACACTTCTGTTCCAAGTGCCCATCCTCCTGCAGCCTGGTCCTGGATGCGTTCACAAATCATTGGGGGGCTTTTCCGCTCCTGTATGCCTTTCCACCCACTCCGCTAATCTCCAGGACTATCCAGAAGATCATTCAGGACCAAGCGCGAGTCATCCTCATTGCCCCATTCTGGCCCAGGCAGATGTGGTTTCCCTTTCAGAGTCTAGCACAGGAATCCCTCATCAGACTCTAGCAAATGCCAGACCTCATCACACAGGTCAGGCATGACTCTGCACCCCAGTCTACTGACATTTGCCCTGATGACCTGAATGTTGACAGGCTGATCTTATCATCCCTCAACCTCACCGCAGAGGTACAGCAAGTCATCCTAGCTACCAGGAGTCCCTCCACACAAAAATCCTATGGGCACACGTGGAAGCGTTTCTCCATGTGATGCGCCTTGGAGGGTCTTGACCCCATCTCCTGTCCAGTTATTCAAGTCCTCCAGTATCTCACCACTCTCATCTAGGCTGGGCTGAAGATGATGTCCATCCAGTGCCAACTGTCCGCCATTGCAGCCTGCCATGACCACCTCAGCGATACCTTCATATCCATGTACCCACTAATCTCTTGGTTCATTCGCGGTCTGGCCAACCTCCAGCCCACCGTTAGACAGTCGGTGCCTCCATGGGACCTGAACATCATGCTGCACCAGCTCTTGCAGTCCCCCTTCAAACCTATGTTATCCGCACAACACTCAAGTATACAACATGAAAGACCCTCTTCCTCATCACCATCACCTTTGCCAGCTGTGTGAGCAAGCACCCTGCACCCTGTTCTACCAGGACGGGACTACCCTGTGGACGCACTCCAAGTTTGTGCCTAAGGTGTCCTCTCCATTCCAAATCAACCAGATGATTGAACTATCAACCTTCTGTCCTGATCCACACTCGTCGCCGGATGAACAGCAGCTCCACACTTTAGACTGTGTATGCACCCTGCAAACCTAGCTTCACAGAACATAGCACCTACAGCACGGGGCCCAGCTGTTCGTATCCTTTGACCCCAATAAGCCTGGACGCCCCATAATCAAGCGGACCTTCTCACTCTGGGTATCAGTCTGCATCACATTCTGCTACTCCCAAATAGGGGCCCAGCTGATGGGCAATGTGTCAGCCCAACAGCTCAGAGCCATGGCCATGACACTGGCAAGCCTCCACTCTGTTCCATTCCAGGATATCTACAAGGCTGCTACCTGGTCTTCTGTGCACACCTTCCATAGACACTACTGCCTGGATCAGGGTGCTCTGGAAGACAGCTCCTTCGGCCATGCAGTTCTGTTCATGGCAGCACTGCCCTGATGGCTACGTGCCGCACCAAGAATCTCGATCTCCCCCCACTGATTGCGGCTCTGTTTTTCAATTGTTTATAACCACTGACCATTGTGGGTGGCCCTGTTGCACCTTATTCTGTTGTTGATTTGCGTAATCTTGGCCCAACCCCTGTTACGCTAGGGGCAGATACTCACAGCTGGGTTTTTCTTATGGCGTTCAATAAAACTCCTCACCATAGTCCAGTTGTCCGCCTCATTCATCTACCTCAGCGGTATATCATAGCTAACAGCCACGGCTATGGAGTCACCAAGCGTGGCTGACTCATCCTGCTTATCCTAAGAGAAAGCAAAGTTTATTTACCTGTAATGGGAGTTCTCTGAGAACAGCAGGATAAGTCAGCCACACAATCCCACCCACCTCCCCTCGGATGAGGTAGACTTTGCCTCCATGGCCCTGCCAACTAGCCTGAACAGGCACTGCTCTGGGACATACTGGGCTAGTTAGGGTCGAATCAGGGAGGTAGGGCTATATGACACATGCTCAGAAAAGCTTGCCTTTCTGAGTTCTGGAGAGCACTTCTGTCCATGACGCTATCAAATGACATCACCAGGTGTGGCTGACTTATTCTGCTGTCCTCCACAAACTCGCATTACAGGGAAGTAACCTCACTTTAAGTGCAAAGCCTCTGCAGTAACTGGAAAGGGCATGACCAGCATGTTCCTCATAGTTCACGCACAGAAGAATACCCTAAAACATAGCACTATCACCATAGGTGCACTTAACTCCACCTATTGAAGTGGCATTAACCCACGCTAATGACAACATTGACAGCACACAATTCAGTGTGTACCCCACACTAACTGCAATGTGCTTTCCACTCCTACCTCATCCATTCAGCAGCCTAACATGTGAATGACAGCATGTGGCAACTACCGTACTTTAGCGCATGTAATGCGCACCCACATAAAACACATACCCACATATAAAACGCAATTTTCGGCCTGTTCTGCAGAGAATTTCTCGCATTATGCGCACGCGCGTATATCGCGCATGTGTCGAGTGCACTGTGAGGTATATAAAAGGCCCTCGGTTCTATTATACCTTACATTTAAACTTTGCGATCTCTTCTATTATAATCCAGTCATCATGCCCGGAATTAAACGCAAGTCTTATACTGCGGACTTCAAGCTGAAAGTTGTGGCAAAAGCTGAAGAAACAAGCAACAGAGCAGCAGCAAGAGAATTTGATGTTGGTGAGTCATCTGTTCGCGACTGGAGAAAGGAGAAAACGGCGCTAGAGGAGATGAACCCGCGAAAACATGCGCGTCGGGGTCCCAAAGAAAAGTGGCCAGAGCTAGAGAGTGACTTAAAAAAGTGGATTCTGTCTAGAAGGGAGCAAAATCAAGCTGTCTCAACTATCGCAATTCAATTCAAAGCAAAACTGCTGGCCAATGAAAGAGGAATTTCACGTTTCCAGGCTAGTTTCAACTGGATTTGCAAATTTATGAAGAGGAATGGTCTTTCCGTGCGAATAAGAACAACTGTAGGCCAGAGGATTACGGATGACTGGGAACAAAAGATGGCGGATTTTGGCACATTTGTCAGCAAAGAAATTTCGGAGTTCGGCATTTCGGCAATGGATGTTATTAACATGGATGAGGTTCCTGTGTCTTTTGACATTCTACCAACCAGGACTGTAGCTGCTTCGGGTTCAAAAACTGTCGCAATAACAACAACTGGACACGAGAGGGCTTGCTTCACTGTAGTCCTGGGTTGCACAGCGAGTGGGCTTAAATTGAAGCTGATGGTTATTTTCAAGCGAGTAACCATGCCCCGCGAAAAATTTCCACAAGGTATTGTTGTTCACTGTAACAAAAAGGGATGGATGGACTCTGAGGTCATGAAAATATGGATTGAAAAATGTTATAGGGCCAGGCCTGGTGGTTTCTTTTCTACAAGGTCTTTGTTGATCTTCGATTCCATGGCTGCCCATAAAGAAACAAATGTGCAAAATTATATTAATTCGACTGGTGCCCATATCGCAGTGATACCGGGTGGTCTTACTTGCAAGCTGCCGCCGCTAGATATAGCAGTTAATCACTCGTTCAAAACGTTCATCAGACGAGAGTGGGATAATTGGATGCAGCGGGGAATTCATGAATTCACACCATCGGAACGATTAAAGAGGGCTACATTAACGGAAATCTGCAATTGGTTGTGTTCTGCTTGGGACAAAATATCCCCGGAAACCATAAGAAATGGATTTCGAAAAGCCGGGATTGTTTATAAGAACGAGGATCGGGTGCGTAGTGATGACGAAGATGATGATGAAAATGTCGAAAGGAGTGACGATGAAAGTGCATATGTTATGGAAGAGCGTCTCCAGACGGTTTTAAATTATTTCAATGATGATGTTGATGAGGGGAGTGATTTCGAAGGTTTTATGGAATCGGATGATGAAAATTAATTAAATATATTTTGAAACAATTATATTCTTGTAAGGACTCTTTTATGGAATCGGTTCCATGTAATAAAGTTTCGTTATAGTGCGCCCTCGCAAATACTGCGCGAGAGGGTTGCTCGGTAGGTAAAAAAAGTGTATAGCACGTGCGGTTTATGCACGAAAATACGGTATTATGCCCCTGTGGTAACAATTACCATAGGCCCTTGTGAAAATGCACGTTAACTGCTTTGCACACTTTAGGAAAAGGGCCCTCTAGAAAAGTAATCAGGACCTTGGACGTTCAAACTGTGAAAAATCAAACAACAGACTTTAAAAACAATACATTGTAGTACTGGTAACTAATGTAGGCTAGCTAACATGAGAGGCATATGATTTCAACCCCCACTCTCCTGTTGACAATCTAGCTGCACAGTTTTGAACAATATGTAAAGCTCTAATTGATGTCGCTGTAATACCACATAGTAGCAAATTGCAATGATCTAATTTGCACAGTATTAAAGACTATAAACTGTGTGAAAGTCATTAAATGAATTGTAGTGATGCACTCTTTGCACTAGGCAAAGCATTATGAAAACAAATTTTTGCCTCCTCTTTAATATATAGCTCAAACTGTAATTGTGAA
>CM066036.1:298780913-298893176 GCA_033557465.1 Ichthyophis bannanicus | reverse complement strand
CCTATACCAAATGTGTCATCATCCTGAGATGTGTTTCGAACTCTCTGGGCCTTCTGAATCCCTTGGGGCCTGTTTACTAAAGGGCGGTTATTAAGGAGAAAGAGCGCCATTAAAACAAGCATTATTGGTGCCTGTGAGCAATCAGTGGTGGGTATGAGAGAAGGGTCAGGAAGTACCACAGTTCCAGCCTGTGGATCACGAAAGTGATGTCCCAGGGGTTGTTAACTTTATCCTCTGTTTCCAAAACTGCATAAGCATACGCAGCCTTCAACCATTTCATCACACCAAAAGCCCCACAAACTCAGCTTAACGCAGGCGTGCAGACGAAGCTGCATGAGCCGCATCACCCCATGGGCTGGGGTGGCAGGAAAAACACACGTAATAGACACAGGCAGATTGAGGAGGTGTTTGACAGCGCCCGAGCATTGCAAAGCACTAATAGCACCTGCCACACTGAAGCAGGCATTGACGATGGTTGGAGCCATCAAAGCAGGCCAAAGGGGCAGGTAGGAATGCCAATCTGCCCCATGGTTTTGAACAGTGAAGTTATGTGTGTTGTGTCTTCTGTCTGTGCGTGTCTCCAAGAAAAATAGTGTGAAAGGTTGGCCTCAGCAATAAACCCTGTGCATGCATGTGGTTGCCCAGGCTTTTTGGATGTGCATTACAACATGTTGCGGGATCAGCTATACAGCAAACATCAGATAGCTGTGTGAAACATCAATGGCAAGCAGAAGGTTAGTTATTGCCAGTAAGTAGTACTGTATTTGCAACCTGTGGCTATCATGCTGTAATAGAAACACATTAGAAACAGAAACCCTGATGGCAAGAAAAAAAACACATGACCTATCTCGTTCTGCCCATCCCCTGTTTTTTCCTTTTGAGATCCTCACTGTGTTTGTCCCATGCTTTTTTTGCATTCAGATAACGTCCTCATCCTCTACCACTCCACTGGGATACTATTCCACGCATCCTACCACTCTTTCCATAAATAAATATTTCTGCATATCACTACTGAATCTATCGCTTTCACCCCTCATCCTATGTCCCCTAATAGCAGAACTTGCTTTCAATCGAAAAGGCTCTCCTCCTGTGCATTTATGCCACGGAGGAATTTAAACATCTCAATCATATCACCTCTGTTCGGTCTTTCCTATAAGGTGTACATATTAAGATCCTGAGTCTTTTCTCATATGCTTTACAATGAAGACCACTAACCATTTTAGTAGCCACCCTCTGCACCGACTCCAACCTGTTTATATCCTTTTTGAAGGTGCGGTCTCCAGAATTGCACACTATACTCCAAATGAGGTCTCACCAAAGACTTATACAGAGGCACTGTCACCTCCTTTTTTCTGCTGGCCATTCCTCTTCCTATGCACCCATGATCCTTTCATCTTTCGCCATTGCCTTTTCTACCTGTTTAGCTACTTTAACATCATCAGACATTGACACACCCAGATCCCGCTCTTTTTTTGTGGACAAAAGTATTTCACCCCCTACACTGTACCGCTCCCTTGGGTTATTGCAGCCCAAATGCATGACTCTGAATTTTTTAGCATTAAATCTCAGTTGCTAAATTCCTCTACCTTCTTCAAGCTTAGCTAGATCCCTCCTCATGTTATCTACTCCTTCCGGGGTGTTTAATTACATAGAAATATAGAAACATAGAAAAATGACAACAGAAAAAGACCACATGGCCTATCTAGTCTGTCCTTCCATATCAACAAACTACAGCAGTCCCCTTTTTTCCTTAGAGATCCTCTGTGTTTGTCCCATGCTTTTTTGAATTCAGATACCGTCCTCATCTCTACCTACCTCCACTGGGAGACTATTCCATGGATCCACCACTCTTTCCGTAAAGAAATATTTCTGTATATCACTAGTGAATCTATCTCCTTTCACCCTCATGCCCCTCATAGCAGAACTTGCTTTTCAATCGAAAAAGGCTCTCCCCCTGTGCATTATGCCATGGAGGAATTTAAACATCTCAATCATATCACCTCTATTTGGGTCTTTCCTCTAAGGTGTACATATTAAGATCCTTAAGTCTTTCCTCATATGCTTTATAATGAAGACCACTAACCATTTTAGTAGCCAACCTCTGTACTGTCTCCGTCCTTTTTATATCCTTTTGAAGGTGCGGTCCTACAAGAATTGCACACTATACTCCACATGAGGTTGCACCAAAGACTTATACAGAGGCACTATCACCTCCTTTTTTCTGATAGCCATTCCTCTCCTTATGCACCCAAGCATCCTTCTAGCTTTTGCTATCACCTTTTCTACCTGTTTAGCTACTTTAAGATCATCAGACACAAACACATTGAGGTCCCGCTCTTCTTTAGTGGACAAAAGTACTTCACCCCTATAATATATTGCTCCCTTGGATTGCTGCAGCCCAAATGAATGACCTTACATTTTTTAACATTAAATCCCAGCTGCCAAATTCTAGACCATTCTTCAAGCTTAGCTAGATCCCTCCTCATGTTATCTACACCTTCCTGGGTGTCTACTCTATTGCAGATTTTGGTATCATCCGCAAAGAGGCAAACCTTACCCAGCAGCCCTTCTGCTATATCACTAACAAAGATGTTAAAAAGAATCAGACCAAGGACAGATCCCTGGACACACCACTGGTAACTTCCTTCTCCTCAGAGTGAGCTCCATTTTCATGTACTCTTTGTCACCTCCCACTCAACCAATTTCTAACCCAAGCAATAACTTTAGGATCCATCCCTAGGGTGCCTCAGTTTGTTTATAAGTCGCCTGTGAGGAAAGGACTTTACTGAAATCTAAATACACCATATCTAGGGCTCTCCCTCGGTCCAACTCCCTGGTTCACCCAGTCAAAGAAATCAATCAGATTTGTCTGACAAGACCTGCCTCTGGTGAATCCATGCTACCTCGGATCCTGTAATCCGCTGGACTCCAGAAACCTCACTATTTTCTCTTTCAGCAGCGGTTTCCAATAATTTACTCACCACCGAAGTTAAACGAACCAGCCTGTAATTTTGAAACACATCCTTACTTCCGCTTTTGTGTAAAGGCACCACATGAGCCTCTCTCCAGTCCTTTGGCACCACTCCAGACTCCAACGAGACATTGAAAAGGGTCAGTCAGTGGAGCTGCTAGAACGTCCCCAAGTTCCCTCAGTGTTCTAGGGTGTATTCCATTCCAGTCCCATCGCATTGTCCTACTTTAAGTTTAGCTAGTTTCTCACGAACACAGCCTTATGAAAATTCTTCAAGATGCCCCTCGCTTCTGTTCCTGTTTGTAGATGTTTTCTAAGGTCCTGTTCCTGGTTCTTCATCTGTGAACACAGAACAGAAATATTTGTTAAGCAATTCCGCTTTATCCTCATCAGCTTCTACATATTCCTCCCCTTCACCCTTGAGTCTGACAATAGCACTTTTGCCCTTCCTCTTCTCACTAACATATCTGAAAAATATCTTATCCCCCCATTTTATTACATTGGCTATTTCCGCCTCCTTTTAAATCTTTGCTTTCCTGACTACTTTGTTAGCTTCTCTAAGTTTTCCCAAATATAAGATGCCTGTCTTCCTCTCTCTGTGATCTCTTGTATTTCATGAAGGCCTTCCTCCTTTTCTTCACCTTTTCAGCTACTTCTTTCAGAAATCATGCGGTCTCCTTTTCGGTGTACGGACATTTAATCACGTGACAGTTATTCACGCGACAGTTAATCACCGACATTTAATCACCCGACGTTTAATCACCTAGCCTTTTAATCACGCGACAGTTAATCACGCGCCTTTTAATCACGCGACAGTTAATCACGCGACAGTTCATCACGCGCCTTTTAATCACGCTCCTTTTAATCACGCGCCTTTTAATCACGCGACAGTTAATCACGTGACAGTTAATCACGTGCCTTTTAATCACGTGCACAGAATCACAGGCAAAGAATCACCCTAGCCTTTTAATCACGCGACAGTTAATCACGCGCCTTTTAATCACGTGCACAGAATCACAGGCAAAGAATCACGTACATCTATTTAAGTTAAATTGTTTTTATTGAAGAATCACTATATTAATTATATGACAAGTGTGCAATAGCACGCAAATAAACTAACATTTCACTTGAGGAGTATCGATCCACTGCATCACGTGCACAGAATCACAGGCAAAGAATCACGTACATCTATTTAAGTTAAATTGTTTTTATTGAAGAATCACTATATTAATTATATGACAAGTGTGCAATAGCACGCAAATAAACTAATATTTCACTTGAGGAGTATCGATCCACTGCATTTGCCACTCGCCGTTATTAATTATATGACAAGTGTGCAATAGCACGCAAATAAACTAATATTTCACTTGAGGAGTATCGATCCACTGCATTTGCCACTCGCCGTTTCAGTGTCGTGTATTTCTTGGGTGCGGCTGGTTGCATACCCGATATACCTTGTAGAAATGCCGTTCTTTGCATCTGCATATCCTTTGCAATTCCCTTCATGAAAGTCCATAATGTAGGATGATGGCATTGAAAAAGTGCTTGTAGTCCAAAATGCCATCCTTCAACTGAGTTGGTAGTTCTTGCCAATCCTTCAGACGCAGTTTGATAATGGTTCCAAACTTCTATTGGAAAGATTGCTGGACCGTAATGTTCAGCTCGTCCTGGTCGTCGTCTTCCTCGTACATAAGTGTGTTCAAAATACGACAGAAGCTCTGGCATCTTATCATGGTCTGGCATGTTGTCAGCTAATGTCAGAAATGCATCAGTGACATCTGCTGAAGGAACCATAGCCAAAGCCGGTAAGCAACGAACAGCTGATCGTAAGGTATCATTACTTTCATAGTCGACCTTCATACCAATTTCGTTTACCTTACGAATAAGACTCTGGGTAAGATGAAAATAGCAACCCATGACAGTAGCACTTGGGAATGCTGTGCTAAAAGCACTTATTGCTGCACTTTCAAAGTCGATCAGTATTCTTTCGGGTGCAGCCAGTGGAATCATCTCCTTGACTGCTGCCATGATGCGATCATATTGAGCTCGCGTTTTGCTTTGTACCAGGCAGTAAATGGCTACAGGGTTGATACCAGGCACGAGTTCAAAATGTATTGTGTACAACTGGAAGAATATTGATGGCACTACCTTGAATGTTCCGTCTGCTAACCACAGTTTTGCTCTGGCCAGTCCATCCAGAAGCTCGTTACTGCCCATCATAACCAGCCGATCGTTGCCAGATCCAGAATCATATAAAATCATATGCTGGAATTCAGTTGGAATGTCAAATGACGTATCTGTTGGCGGTGGTGGTAAGGATGATGAGTTCCATTCAGACTCTAACTTACGACGTTTTCCGCTGCAAGGTCCTTTTCAGAGAAATTTTCTTGGGCAATGCCATCAGTACTCTTGGCTGAAGCTGCACGCTAATAGAGCCTATGACGGCAGTTGTTGTAGCAGATACTTCACCCATTTTTCTTTCATTTCAGCAATAGCTTGTCATGCCAAAATATTCTCCTTGTTACCGTCATGATTGTGTTGAGGGTCGCAGTCGCCCACTACTTCTTCATTTTTCGTTGTTAGACGTGCCTGACATTTGCTGTTCTGGTAACGTTTGCAACGCCATTGAATATTTCCGTTCCCATCTTCACGATGTTTGACAATTCGTATTGCTTGTGTAAGACAGACGCCTTGCCTTTTGATGTAACACCAAACGTTATTTTATTGTCAGCCATACGCCTAAAATCACTATATTAAACAATATTGTTCGATACACACACGTACAGTATAAACCTATCACTTCTGTTTCTTTGACTGTAGCCTTCAAATGCCTGGTGTGTGATTAACCGTCTGGTGATAAAGTGTCCGTGTGTTTATGTATCGCGTGATTAAGTGTCTGCGTGATTAAATGTCAGTGATTAACTGTCGCGTGATTAACTGCCGCGTGATTAAATGTTACCAAACCTCCTTTTCCTTTTACCTTTATTTACCATTTTAACAAAGAGGTTGGTTGCCCTTAAAATATCGCCTTTCAGTTTTTCCCACTGTTTTTGTACATCCCCCAGCTGTTCCCATCCTGCTAACTACTCCCTGAGGTATTGGCATGTCTTGGCAAAGTTAGTTTTCCTAAAGTCTAAGATCCTCGCTTTTGAATGGATTCTATCAGCCCTGGTCCTAATATTGAACCATATCATTTGGTGATCACTGGATGCAAAATGATCTCCCACTATAACATCAGAAACACTTTCACCATTGGTAAGCACCACGTCCAAAATGGCACCTTCACATGCGGGGTCAAAATTGCAGATTTTGGTATCAACTTCAAAGAGGCAAAACTTACCTGACAGTCCTTCTGCAATATCACTTACAAAGATGTTATAAAGAATCAGACCAAGGATAGATCCCTGCAGCACACCACTGGCAACCCCCTTCTCCTCAGACTGAACTCCATTTACCTGCACCCTTTGTCGCCTCCCATTCAACCAATGTCTAATCTAATCAGTAACTTCCAAGTTACATCTTGACAGGGCCCATCTCCACAGCATTCTGCTTTACTTACTTCCCAACATGACTCTGTTGTGTAGCTCCCAAATCATCTGCTGGCTTGACTGGAGTGAGCAGTGTGTGTGTGTGTGCCTGTTGCAACCCTCACCTGTAAATCAGCCTCCAGACCTTAGGACACACCAATTTGCACAAGTGAGAGGCCAGATTAATGCCAACTGCCACAACAGCTGTATCCATGGCAACAGTGTCAGTACACCCGGTGCAGCGAGATCCTATAGGGAAATAGGTTCAGAGGGAGTCCTGGCCTCTGTGAATGTCCAATCCATGTACTTATTTGGTGACAATGGCAGGAATCTCTGATTTACCTGCATGCATGTTGCTCTTGTCCCATGTTGCATTCACAGAGTATAAGGGAGGGGACTCTTTGCTCTATGCAGTGTATGCACATACAGGGAGGTACATATCAAGCAAATTTGCACACAAGAAACAACACCTCAACACTGTTTACTGATCATTGTCACAGCATCCAGCAGTACATTACCTATTACCCCAATTGAGAGTCCAAATGCATCTGTATGCCTGATTGGGACAGTGGGACACTGACCTATGAATGGTGCGTGCACAATTCTAGCTGCCGAAATGTGGCACAGAATGCCATGTTGGTCTCTGCATCACCCGCCGCCATATGGGAAGGCAGTGCCTGGAGGTGAATATTGAGTGGGGGGTAGGGGAGCGTGGAACCAGGGGCGGCCCAAGGGGAGTGCGGGGCCATGTGCGGAGACTCAGTGCGGGGCGTCATTTGCATAAGTGGCCTTATTTGCATAAATATTTGCATAATGTTACCATACACTAACTTTTAGTAAACATATCTCTTAATGAGTGTATGGATAAAGAAAGACTAAAAGATTTCTACATTACTATAATCCAGTGCCAACCGCCAGGCACATTAGGAACTACTACAAACGCTGCCCATTTAGAACCCATAGCAAACCCGCCGTATCCTGACAGCATTACCAGGACTCACAAAGCACCATACCCTAACTATCAAAAGGCAACACTGCAAATATTAAACCAATACATTTCAGAGAATACTGGGGAAAGAGAACAAGTGGCAATGTCAAATAGGAATTACATAAACAGAATACCTCAGCTCAGTTACACATGCAGAACATAGACCATCACCAAACAAGGAATCACAATTTAGAAACAGGAAGGCAATAATTAAACTGGGAACCCCAAAAGCCAAACTTGGAATGTACAACAACACTGTAGAAATAAAACTATAAATTAATTTCCTCTTGTACCAAACAAAGCACAGACGTTAATGATGCACATTTCCCAGAGGTTTCATATTCCAGTTAATAAATTCAAAATAAAGAGATATTTCTACCTTTTGTGCATTTTTTTTCAGTTGCAATTGCTCCAGCCACTTTCTTCTGGTTTCTTCATGTTTTCTGCTAACTGTCCATCGTCTGCTGTCCATTTGTTCTTTCTTCTCTCTTCTAGTTTTTTTTTCCATTCTCTCTCTCTACATCTGCTTTAACATACTAATCTTTCTCCTTTTGCTCTTTCCTCATTCCTATTTCATCCACACAAATTTTACCCCTCCATCCTCAATCCCCACTTACTCTCCCAATACCAGGCCAATTGTAGATTTTTCATCCCTTCCACACAAAATATTTTTCCCCTCTCCATTTTACTCTCCCAGCCCCATCCCATTCTAATCCTCCCCCAACATCAGCTCCCTTCTAGTTCCAGTCTCACCCAGCATCCATTCCCTTCTAGTCCCTGCATCAGCCCATTTCCAGCCCTAGCCCACCATCAACCCATTTCCAGTCCTAGCTCCCCCATCCATTTTCAGTCTGAGTCCCTTCATCAGCTCATTTCCAATCCTAGCCCCCCCATCAGCCCACTTCTAGTCATTTCCTAGCCCCATCATCAGCCCATGTCAAATCATAGCTCCCCTCCACTCAGTCCAATTCCAGTCCAAGCCCCCCCCCATGAGCCTACTTTCAGTTCTAGCCCCTCCATGAGTCCATTTCAATTCAAGCCCCCACCACAGCCCATTTCCAATCTTAGCTCCCCCCAACAGCCCATTTCCAGTCCTATCCTAGCTGCTCCATCAGCCCATTTTCAGTCCTAGCTCCCTTCCCTCACAGCCCATTTCCATTCCAAGCTCCCTCCCCATCAGCTATTTGCAGTTCAAGCCTCCCCTTCCACTCAGCCCATTTCCAGTCATAGCAACCCCCAACCCATTACCAGTCCTAGCCCCCCATCAACCCACTTCCAGTCCTAACCCCCCCATCACCCCATTTTCAGTTTAAGCCCCCCCATAACCCATTACCAGTCCTAACCCCCCCATCAGCCCACTTCCAGTCTTAACCCCATCAGCCCATTGCCAGTCCTAACCCCCCCATCAGCCCACAGCCCATTACCAGCCCTAACCACATCAGCCCACCTCAAGTCCTAACCCCTCCCCATCAGCCCATTTCCTGTCCTAGCCCCCCCATAGCCCATTATCAGTCCTAACCACCCCCTAGCCCATTAGCAGTTCTAACCCCTCCCCAACACCCCATTTCCAGACAGCCCCCAACAGTCCACAGCCCATTCCCAGCCCTACCCCCCCAGCCCATTAGCAGTCCTAACAAACCCCCCCCAGCCCATTAGCAGTCCTAACCCACCCCCACCCCCCAGCCCATTAGCAGTCCTAACAGCCCCCCCAGCCCATTAGCAGTCCTAACCCACCCCACCCCCCCAGCCCATTAGCAGTCCTAACAGCCCCCCCCAGCCCATTAGCAGTCCTAATAGCCCCCCCAGCCCATTAGCAGTCCTAACAGCCCCCCATAGCCCATTAGCAGTTCTAACCCCCCCATCACCCCATTTCCAGACAGCCCCCATCAGTCCACAGCCCATTACCAGTCCTAACCCCCCAGCCCATTAGCAGTCCTAACAAACCCCCCAGCCCATTAGCAGTCCTAACCCCCCCCCCCCCAGCCCATTAGCAGTCCTAACAGCCCCCCCCAGCCCATTAGCAGTCCTAACCCACCCCCCCAAGCCCATTAGCAGTCCTAACAGCCCCCCCCGCCCCAGCTCATTAGCAGTCCTAACAGCGCCCCCGCCCCAGCCCATTAGCAGTCCAAAAAAAAAAAGCTGGCTCTCTGGCTGCTGCCGCTGCCGCCGCGGCAGAATGCAGTGTCCCGCGGGGCCCCCTCTGCGCTGGCTGAGACCTCTGCCCGGCTTTCAGATTCGCGAAGGGAGAGTGTCTCTCCCTCGCGTCTCTGTTAAGCCCGCAGAGGCTAATGGGAAATTTCCCATCAGCCCCTTTAGACGCGAAGGGTTGATGGGAAATTTCCCATTAGCCCCTGCGGGCTTAACAGAGACGCGAGGGAGAGACACTCTCCCTTCGCGAATCTGAAAGCCGAGCAGAGGGCTCAGCCGGCGCAGAGGGGGCCCCGCGGGACACAGCATTCTGCCGCGGCGGCAGCGGCAGCAGCCAGAGAGCCAGCTTTTTTTTAAAAATGTAATTTTGAGGAAAGCAGAATGTTCTTTGCGCGGGGCCCCCTGAAACGCGGGGCCCTGTGCAAAAAACATTCTTGCTCAATGGACGGGCCGGCCCTGTGTGGAACAGTACCATACATGTTTAGTATGTGCCCTTCATATGTGGCATTGCTGGTCAAAGCCTATGTTCACATGGGCAGAACCTATGCAGGTCTACTCAGTGCCTGCATGTGTTATATCAGAGGGTTTGCATGACAGCTTCAGTGGCTCCCCATGAACACCGAGTGTGACAGTCACAAGGATGGTGTTGGAGTACAAAGAGGCAAGGTATGGTGACGTATGTGTCACCAGCAACTGTTCCAACATCCATTCTAATGTCCAACCTGCCATGATTCCATGCACTCTTGTGGAGGGGGGGGGGGAGCGCCAATGCTTCTGCAGCATGGGATAGTGCATGTACTGCACTGGTTTGGAGCATCTATGGCTAGAGATATGACTTTATATGTGAGTACAGGCATGGAACTAGGTTTGATGATCATTGCCAAGAACTGTGTAGGGTGATACTGTATTTATATATGTGACAGACGTAGACCACTGTGGGCCAGCATGCACTCTCAGCCTGTCTCTGGCCCACTTTCCACTGTTTCTCATATTGCATGAGCTGTCCTCAATTTCAAGATAAAAGGGTACGTAATGAGGAGCAGAGGATTCTGTGTTGGAGGATAGGTCAATGGCTGAGTCATCTTAGCATGGATCTGCCATGAGCATGGCCTGGGTGCACACATCTGTTCATGCTGAGAGGCCACTCTCACTCTGACTAAGCTGTGACCATCTTACAGCTATGTTTGCACATGGTGCCATACAGGATCAAGCTGTTTCCTTTATGGCAGTTCATTCAGGCTGCTGTTTGTGCATGCTGTTTGTACAAAGGCAATGTGTTCATTGTGGCTATGTGCACATGCAGTGTGTGGTGACAAGTAGATTGTTCACAGATGGTATAGTATGTGAGTGGCTGACTCAGGACAGTGCTACCCAACATATGCAGGCTGCTTGGGATTGATCTGGTTGATTGGAATTTCCAGAAAGTGAAACCAGAAGCTGTTCTTGGTCTGTTGGTAACCTGCTGGTAACTATGGTGTGGGCAGGGCCTTTTGCTTGGTGTCAGCACCCCTCTCCTGCTTAGAAACACTCACTGCATTTGGGTTCCTTGTGAACAGCTCCATAACCTTGGGACAGACATGAGAGGTTACAGAAGATTCTCTGGCCAACCAGAGCAAGACAAAAGGCCCATGTGAGACAGGCCATTCCGCCATGCTGCAATTGTGCAGAATACCATGTGACTAGCATCACACACTGCAAAAAGTACCTGTAGCACACAAGCAGTGAGAGATCTGCTCCCAAACCTGGAGAATATACCTATTGCAGGGCTTGCTCTAAGGACCAGGTGATGTGTGCCCTCCCTCACAATCAAGATGACTGCAGAAACAAGTCATTTGCACATATTGCACCTGTCATGTGGAGGAAGCACACATTGTCCCTGCATAGTGCAGTGCTGATGTGATGATTCACTGCATTCTCCATATCACCATCAGTTGCATATAAGTGCTCAAATTGTGCAGTGCAACATGAGTAATAGAGGGGCTAACTGATACTGGCACCCAGGGCCCCAATTACAGCTATAGCAGTGACTGTGATCACTGGAGCATTGCCCAGTACCTGCTTGTCTACTATCATGGTGGGGGACATGTGCATGGCTCTCCGCGGATGGCAGGATGGTCAGCGATGGACCTGTTGGGGTCATGAATGTGGTTTGAGTTAGGTGTATGTGCAGGTGTATAAATTTTGCAGTGTACAGCAGGTGACAAAGGATTGCATGCCCTGCACATGTGCTGCCTCAGGGGTTAGTGCTACACTGTGGTACAGCAGACCTCTGCATGGGACTGTTGTTTGGTGTTGGAGGTAGAGTGAAGGGACAGGCATCTTTGATCTCACATGTGGTTTGGCCTTTTGGCAAGGGATGTGTTCTGCAACTGTGTGTGTTATGCTGCTAGTGTACTGAGTGTGCAGTGCAGTGCATACTGCATGTGCACCACTGTAGGCAGGCCCTAGGTGTTGTATACCACTGTCACAGACTCTGCCAGCCTCGTTGTTTCATATCCTGTGTTTTGCCCATTGCAGGCAGGGACCTACAGTTCCTTTGATTCTAGACAGTGCTATGGAGAAGAAAGCGAAGGTGCACCCTAATGGTTGGGCACTGGCTCGGTAAGCAACAGATCAGCTTTGACTAGAGGACAGCATTCTTATACTTTGCAATGTATTACAACAACACATTGGGTCTGCAAACATACACATTGCAATCATGCCCATCTGACAGCGTGACTTTTTTGGCTCTGCTGTAGCTCATTGCAAAGGGTCAGAAATGTTCACCTTGCAGAAGTATGACACATGGGTTATATATGATTGGAATATTTCATCATAACTGTGACTGAAGATCTTTGCCGCCATCACATGCATGCAGTATATTGTGATAAGGAGAGTGCAGCCCAGACAGGGAAAAGTGAAAAAAAGGAAGAATTTTTCCTCTTTGCGGGGGATGGGCACACAGGATCACATAGTCCACAGCAGGAACCTGGAGAGAAACCTAGAGGGCAGACCTAGCTGGAAGTCACGCCCACACTCCAGGTCAGCCACAGACAGGAGTGGGAGGTACAGAAGGGCGGAGCCAGGAAGGGAGTTGCCCTGCTCAGTGTTTGAAAGGGAGCAAACAAACATTAGAGATAGAGTTGGTTGGAGGCCTGGTTCAAGAGCTGATTCAGGAGTTGGTTGGAGGCCTGGTTCAAGAACTGATTCAGGAGTTGGTTGGAGGGCTGGTTCAAGAGGTGGTTCAGAGTGCGGTTGGAAGCATGGTTGGAGAGCTGATTCAGGAGTTGGTTCAAGTGCTGGTTGGAAGCATGGTGAGAAGCATGATTGGAGATACAGTTCCAGTTGCAGTGGCAGTTGTTGTCGGAGTTGCAGTCCAGGCCTAAGTGGGAGTTGCAGCTCAGGTTCCAGTCCTGGTTCCAGAAGGTACAGAGGGAACAGCCCTATAGCCAAAAGGAGCAGCAGAAAAAGGAACCGCTATAAAGACAGCCAGAGAAGGTACAAAGGAAGCCACCATACTCAGCGCAGTAGCCACCAAGGATATAGGGAAGGTTCCAGGGGGAGAACCACCTACCCTAGCAAGAGAGTGGGAAAGTGTTACCACAGGTCTCTGCCCTACGCTGAGGCAGAGGGAGTCCTGACTGGACAAAGCTCTAACCAGGAGAATATTGTACAAGAAGCCCAAGGTAGGAGAAGGGAGGCAGCAAGGCCTTCTAAGTATGTTTATTCTTCTGACTCTGATGAAGCTGTTATACCACAGATAACACAGCACAAAAAGAAATGTTGTACCAGGAAGGTTAAGCAAGAGCAACCCATAGGAGACCTGCCTAGAGCAGGGAAGGCAAGAGAGTGGGAGAGGTTGTTTAACCTGTTAAAAAGTCTAAAGCAGAAAGTTCCTGAGCGGTACCTAGCAGAACCCTGCTACAGCTCAGTGGAGAGTATGGACATTGAAGCCAAGGAGGCTGAGGTAAATTCAAATGTCTCAGAGATGGAATGCGATGCCTGCACTAAGGTAAATTAGTGTGAGCCAGAAATACTTGATATTTGAATTCACTGTTGTTTTGTTTTGGACATTTGTTACTGGAGAAGTATCCACTATTTTCTTTTGTCTGGAGAGTACATGTGTTTGGGAGAAATTGTATCCACTTACCTGCAAGGAAGCTGAATAAATTCCTGTGCGCTTTATAAACCACTCGGCCTCATCATTCCTTACACAACTACAACCCTAGGAAGTAGAAGAGGTGATCACCCGTCCCTACTAGGCGGCCGTCTGGTAGGGGCGCGAGCGTCACAATATGCAGGCACATTCCACTCCTGGGATGGCCACCTACATGGATCATCACACATCCCTACTTGCTCCATATGGCCAATATGAAAGAAACTAGTCCAGTTGTTATATGCACATGTATCAGGAGGATTGTATGGTGGTTAGAAATGCTGAGCTAGCTGTCATACCCAAATAGCTGGTATTGGGACTTCCCCATGGCACAGCTATACTTTTTTCACACACACTGCAACTGCAATTCTGCGGTCACATCACGTATATCGGGATAGCAAGGCCATACTGCACTCTCATCTACTGCCATTCATCCTTCAGCCCATCCATCAGCATATGCCCGTTATGTACAGTTATGTATTCTACTGCTAGCTGCTACACCATGGCCAATACAGGAACAGTTTAATCATTTGGATGACTCACACATCTCCTGTGAATGATCTGCATGTCACCACTCCAACTCGGTCATCCTTTTCATGCCCACATCATGGCAATGCTGGCTCTACCAGGGGAAACTGCTTCCCAATCCTATGCCACACAGGGACATTATAGAAAATTTTGTGGGTTCCCCTCACTGATACAGTACAGCTGCCTCCCACATGCTCATCCCACTTACTGACTAGCATGTAGGATGCATATAGATCTGACAAGTCCATCAGCTCTCATCCTTCATTCCATCCATCACTTAAAATGTGACTTTCACAGGGGCTCCCTTATCTCGTGTTAAGGTGACTGCTATTTTCAAGCTCTTTAGTAAACATACCCCCTTGATTTCCAAACTGAAAGACAGAAACATTCTAAAAAGGAGTTAGCCGCTGCCATTGTTGGCCAAATGCCACATTCTTTCTTTTTCATGACATTAGTGACTGATCAAATCATAGAAAAGTAATACCAATCCTTCCTGCTTATCTTTTCCCAGTCTTAAGAACTCATAATCTAACAATCTTACCAATACTTTACTATTTTGCTTGTTGTTCCTCAGACTCCCCGCTCTGTGTGTAGCGAGAGCTGTCTACCAGGATACAGGAAAGTTCCTATAAAAGGACAGCCCATATGTTGCTATGACTGCATCCAGTGTCCACCAGGAGAAATTTCAAACAAGACTGGTGAGTAATTGCTAAAATGACCATTTATTGAAATTTTGAGAAATGATAGCTATCATTTAATGTTTTGGGTAAGATGTTGAAGATGCTGTTTTACACAGGACATTAACAATAAAAGAGGCAGGCAAGCAACTAAAGGAAAAAAAATGGAGCAAAAAATCTATCCCAGAACAATATAAAGAATTACTTGACATATATACATTTATACATACACACTGGTATTTTCAAGTTCTAAATTGAAAGGTGTGAAGGCCCATTTTAGTAGGGTTTGCAGATTAGAATTTAACATTCATTTATTTATTTATTTGGCTGAATTTTTGCACTGTTTTTCAAAGCGGTGTACATAAAACAAAATTAAACATGGTTATCGCTATTGAATATTCCCGTCTATGTCCCCTACGTGCCCCAATGCTATCCAGTTAGCTTCGGGACATGTTGGGGGCATTCTGGGGCAGAGCGGAGGCAGGGAGTCCCGGTAATCGGGTAGCAGTGATATTGGACCGCTACCCAGTTAGCCATTCATGGCTAAAACTAGGTGAGCTTTTGGTCCGCCTAGTTCTAGCCATGGATGGCTAACCAGGTAGCGGTCCAATAACGCCGCTATCCGGTTAGGCTCTGCGGGTGATTCTCTTTGATGTCTAAGCCAGATATTCAATGTCATCACTGTGGCATTGAATATCCGGATTTAGAGTTCAGCAGGCAGGGCACATAGCCCACCCAACTGAATATTGGGCTTTTCGTCCTTAACTTATTTCCAGAACTGTCTTGAGTGATTGATGGGGAAAGTCTGTGATGAGAGAGGGAGGGAGTTAGGTGGGTGTCCAAAGTACAAGGTGAACAGGTAGGTTTTGAGGAGTTTGCAGAATGAGAGGAGGTCTTTGGTGTTCTTTATAGGGTCAGGGAGAGAGTTCCATATGGTAAGTGCATATAGTTCAAAGGATCTTGGGCATGCTTGTTGGGTGCTACTAGTTTTTGTGTGAGGGATGGCTAGGAGGTTTGTGGTGGAATGCCTTCTGGGTCTATTCGTCTGGGGTAGATTGATGAGTGTTTGTAGAAATGGGGATGATCGGTTGTTGAGTGTCTTGAATATCATTAAGATGATTTTGTATTGAATTCTGCACTGTAAGGGGAGCCAGTGCATTTGGTAAAGTATGGGGATGATATGATCATATCTTAATGTTCGTTGGATGTTCCAGGCTGTTATGTGGAGGGCTGTTTGATGAGGTAGAAGGGTTGAGTGAGGTAGACTGTGGTAGATGGATTTTCAATTGTCAATGTGAAGAATAATCAAGGCTTATAGTGCTGAGCGCAAGTCAAATGGATCAAGTAATGGGCGGAGGTGCTGTAGGGATTGGGTCTTATAGTAGACTGTCCTTGCAGTGTTCTTTATCTGTGTCTTCAGGGTAAGGTGGTGATCTATGGTGATTCCCAAATATTTTACTTCAGATCAGACTTGAATTTCTGTGTGGTTTAAGGTGTTGGATGAGGGGGCAGTGAATGAGCCATTCTTGGTGATGAATATGGCGCGGTTTTCTTGAGGTTTATGGAAAGATGGTTTGTGGCAAGCCACTGAGAGACGTTGGTGAAACATTGTTGTAGGCCAGTGTAGGATAGTTTGTTTGTATCAAATGGTGCATACAGCATGATATCATTGGCATAGATATGATAGTGGATGTTGTGTGATTGAATGGCTGAGCAGATGGTTGCATGTAGATCTTGAAGAGTAGCACTGAGAGGATGGATCCTTTTGGGACTCCTTGGGTTTGAGGATAGGGAATTGATAACAGAGCACCAATCTTAATTTGTTGGAGTCTGTTTTGTAGATAGGCTTGGAACCACTTTAGTACAGCACCATGGATTCCTATTGTTTGTAGGTGTTTTAAAAGAGTGTTGTGGTTGATGTGGCTGAGATGTCAAGGAATATTAATATAAATCCTTGATGCGTGTCTTCAGTTCCTTTTATTAGCCTGTTCATGAGTGAGATTAAGAAGATTTCTACTCCGTGGTGTGGTCAGAAACCATGTTGCTGCTGGTCAAGTACTATGTGTTTTTCGAGGTATTCCTGTAATTGTCGTTGAATGTTTTTTTTTTTTTCGATTAATTTGGCAATGAATTTGGCTTGCAACAGGTCTGTACAAGTTGGGGTCAGATGGGTCTAGGTGAGGTCTCTTTAGTAGTGGGTGAATTGAGGAGGTTTTTAGGTATGCTGGTAGTTCACTTTGTTGCAGAGAGATTTGAGTGAGTTTTGCAAGGAATTGGGAGAGCTCAGTCCTTGTGGCTTTGATCCAGCTCATTGGGCAGGGATCTAGTGGGGATGTTGCAGCATTGAGTGATGATATGATGGTTTCTATGTTTTTGCTGGTGAGTGGTCGAATGTGGTGCATGAGTGAGTGGGAGGAGATGTCTGGGTCATTTGGTCAGGTGTAAATTTGACCATTTTCCTGTATATTTGGGCCATTTTGCAAGCCAAGATATATAAATGCTCTTAATTGCAGAGAACTGTATCTTGACTCCAGTTCAGTTTGGAGGGGCAAATAAACATTGGGGGATTAAGTAGAATAACCTTTCTTAATTTCTCCTGTAAAAGGCTGGCTGAAATTAGCACTTTTTAAATGCCTAGTCAGGTCAGAGTGCAGGTGTAAATCCAGAGTGGCTAACTTCAGGCTTGCACATGCGTTCCCTATATGACATGGGGAATACATGTGTAGATATTGGTGTCACCCAGGCCAAGCCTCTAACATTTACAAGCCTCGTGCATTTACAAGAGAATGTGATTTACACATGTATATGGCTGATTTTACGCGTTTAAATTGCAAAGAGGCTTTCTAAAATAACACCTTTAGTAAGCTTATAAGAAATAGTGGTCAAGAAAATATTATTTTGTTATATTAAAATTTTTATTTTCCAATAGATATGGGAAGCTGTGAGAAATGTCCAGAAGATCAATGGTCCAATGAAAAGAGAGATCAGTGTATCCCAAGAACTATAGACTTCCTTTCCTATGAGGAGCCTTTGGGTGTAACTTTGGCTTCTGTAGCTGTAATCTTCTCCATATTCACCTCTGGAGTGCTGGGAATATTTCTTAAATACAAGAACACACCAATTGTGAAAGCCAATAACCGAGATTTGAGCTACATTCTCCTTCTATCCCTCATATTATCTTCTCTCTGCTCTTTGATATTCATTGGTCGTCCACAGCATGTGACCTGTCTTCTCCGACAAGCTGCCTTTGGAATTATTTTTGCAGTTGCCGTTTCTTCTGTTTTAGCAAAAACCATCACCGTGGTCATTGCCTTTAATGCCACAAGACCTGGCAGCAATTTAAAGAAGTGGATGGGGAATAGAGTTTCCAGTTCTATAGTCCTTCTGTGCTCACTGGGCGAAGTTATGATATGCATTGTTTGGCTGAATCATTCTCCACCATTTGCAGACATAGACACACAGTCTGAAATGGGAAAGATGATATTACAGTGTAATGAAGGGTCTGTCATTGCATTCTACATTGTAGTTGGCTACATGGGATTTTTAGCTCTTTTGAGCTTCACTGTTGCTTTTCTGGCTAGGAAGTTACCAGATAGCTTCAATGAAGCCCAACTGATCACTTTCAGCATGCTGGTGTTCTGCAGTGTTTGGGTGGCCTTCATCCCAGCATACCTGAGCACCAAGGGCAAATACATGGTGGCTGTAGAGATCTTTGCTATCCTGGCTTCTGGTGCTGGATTGCTGGGCTGTATATTTGTTCCCAAGTGCTACATTATTCTATTGAGGCCCGATATCAACACAAGAGAACATTTAATAGGAAAAAGAAACTAACATCAAGTAGTACCAGGACCTTAACTGCTGAATACTCCAACTGGGTAAAAGATGGGTCCATTAAATCTAACATAGTAATTACAGATATCATCACTGTACCTTTTATAAAGATGCTGAAAATGAGAGGCAATTTATATTAAGGGATATCATCCAGTGTGAGGCTGATGGAAGATAGATAATGGCACCAGTATGGTGAAATGAAATACAAAGGGGTATGGTTACTAAAGAGCATTAAGGGCGCACGGGTTAGCAAATGGAAACGGCAGTGGTAAGGGTGTCATCATGCGGTAAAGGTCGGGGCGAGAACTAGGCACTCCAGTAGTAAGAGTGCTAGGCTCCACTTATTCTGTGCTAACAGCATATTTGGCCTTAAGGTGTCAAGCATTCATCTTAATACCCGAAAATGGCAGTCACGTTAACGCAGCATAAGGGAGTCCCTGTGAAAGTCACAGTGTAGGTGATGTATGGAAGGAAAGGTAAGAGCTGATGGACCCATTAGATCCTATGTGTCAGTCAGTAAGTGGGATAAGAATGTGGGAGGCAGCTGTAATGTCTCTGTGTGGCATTGGATTGGGAAGACGTATTCCCTGGTGGAGCCAACATTGCCACAATGTGGGTATCAAAAGATGACCGAGCAGGAGTGGTGACATGCAGATCATTCACAGGAGAAGTGTAAGTGATACATCCAAATGATTAAACTGTTCCTGCGTGGGCCATGGTGTAGGAGCTGGCAGGAGAATACATGACTGTATATAAAAATGGCACAGGCTGATGGATGGACTGAAGAATTGATAGCAGTAGATAAGAGTCCAGTATGGCCTTGATGTCACAATGTACATTATGTGACTGCACAAATGCAGTTGTAGTGTGTGTGTGTGAAAAAAGTGTAGTTGTGTCATGGGACGTCCCAATACCAGCTGAAACAAATATGCACCATATTCTACACGACCACACCATCATGGGTCAGTAAAAACCTCTACTGTTACATTCAATATGTGAGGCTATTACATAATCTAAATCTTTATCAATATCATCATCACATAAGCAGGCAAAAATTAAATAAAAACACATGAACTGGAAGACAAGTTGTCACATTGTCCACCCCACACTTAGCTGGAGCGCAAGTTGTAATGTTGACACATTATCCACTTTGACCCCAGGCATTTTGCAAAAGCTGCCTTGGGGAGCAGGACACACTCCAAAACAAAGCAATACCATGCTGTGGCAGTGTAACACCACCTACACCTGCAGTGACAAACAAACACCAAAAGATCAAGCAAAATATTTTTGTGGTTATTTTTGTGATGCTTGATTTTTTGGTGTTTGTCACTGCTTGTATTCTCTCCATCAAGGCCTGTATCTCTGCCTGCCTTTCTGACATTGCTGCTTCGATGTATCTCTGCTGCAGAAAATTGAACATGGCCATAAATGAGCTTCGGCATTTCCACCATAACATCTCTGCTCCCTTTCTTCCATTCGCAGTCTCTGTGAACAATTCTCTTATCCTCCCTGTTTCTTCAGCTTGCAACCTTGGGGTCCTCGTTGACTCCTCTCTATCCTTCTCCACACACATCCATCTCATACCTAGGACCTGCCATTTCTTTGTCTATAACATCCACATATTCCGCCTATCACTTTTGGAACACACTACTACGACACCTATCCATCTTTACTTACCTCCCATCTTGAATATTGTAATCTACTCTTGCTGGTCTCCCTCTTATTCATCTCTCTGGTCTGTAATCTGTTAAATACTGTGCTGTGCTACTATTTTTCCCCAGCCTTGTCCTGATCATATTATCCCTCTTCTCAACTCACCTCATTGGCTCCCTATCCGTTTCTGCATCCACATTAAACTTCTACTGACCTTGATGTGCATTCACTCTGCAGCTTCTCACTCCCTTTCCTCACTTTTCTCTCCATACATCCCTCCGTGGAAACCCAGTTCCTCAAAGTGCCTATTTCTCTGCCTTCTCTTCTATTGCTACAGTAATTCCAGATTTTTCTCCTTTCATATTGCTGCTTTCTATGCCTGTAACAACCTGCCTGAGTCTGTACATCAGGCGCCTTCTCTGGCCCTTCCCAAATCCATGCTTACAACATACTTCTTCACTGCAGCTTTCTGATCATGACTCACCTGACCCCATGGCCTTTCCTTATCATTCCCCCTAGATGTTTCCCGTGTCTGCAGCTACTGTGTTGTCTGTCTTGACTTGGTGGTCTGTCTTGACTAGATTGTAAGCTCTGATGAGCAGGGACTATCACTAACATGTGTGTGTGCAGCTTTGCATACCTCTTGTAGTGCTATACACATGTTCATTAGAAGTAGTTTCTAGTTTCTAGTCCCACAGGTGCTCCTTGTGGTCTTGGGCAAGCCATTTAACCCTCCATAGCCCATGTTCCCTGTAAAATAGTTATCTCCAAGTTATAATGCCCTGTTCAATGTAATTTCAGTTTGTTCAATGTAAACCGCACTGATGCAGAATAGCGCGGTATATAAGAGAATGTAAATAAATAAATAAATAAATAAATAAATAAGTAGTAGTAGTAATGGAGTGCAGCTCCAAAACTGGACTGACATGGTGGAGTTGCATGTATGTGGCTGAGATTTGTGCTCTCTGTTCAGTGTGCAACCCATGTAGGTGATGTGTTCTGGGACAGCATATTGGTCACCAATACTCATGACTGCTATAGCTCAGCAGTGGGACATACAGACACCATTTCATATGCGCCCATGGCCAGCATGTCATGCATATCACATGTGTGCATATGTATTGACAGGCATGTCAAAACACAGATCACTTTTCTACACTCAACAGGTGTTTCAGTGTGCACAATTGTGCCCAATGGGTCCTCATGCACTTGTCACCCCAGTGCCTGTATGCCCATCTTACACATGTAATTAAACATGACTTGTGAACGTGGATGTGAGTTCACAATCACATGGACAGAGCATCATGCATGTGATCCAAAGTGGCATTATGCAGTCATGGACATGTCACAGGCTTTGCTACTGAGGACAGCAGTGACATGATGCTACTTGCAGCCTGCGTGGATCTGTATGTAATGCATATGGACCCTATTCAGTGTCTGGGGCCAGTATGCGTGTCTCACATATGTTTGTATTTCACACGAGTGCCCTCCATGGCTTATGTATGCCAATGTGAACACATGTAGCCTTCAACCAGCACACATAGGAGTCAGGTCTCTCATGTGATACCAACATCTGAAGTTATGACTTAAAGAAGGATGTCTGTACATTCTGAACCTATCTCATTCTGGAGCATTGCATTGTAACATAAATAGTGCTCACATATTTCCTCATGAGTGCATCTTCCCCTGCCCACCACAGCAGTGTTTCAGCACTGCCATCCTCAGAAGGACATGGTCACATAATAAAGAGTTGTAGTAATGCAAAACTAAATGAGGTTTATTCACCGTGGGTAAATGATATTTACAATAAGATGTCTTGTTAAGACACAATGCACACATGTGGTTGACAGGCAGCTGCTATGCCATTCCAACCTATGGAACACCTCCCTCATTACACATTCATGGAGGACCCATGGCTGCAGTGGTGCGCAAGGATCATTGCCCCCTATCCACCACTAGATGTTATCTCTGCCCTCATCAGATGAGGACTCATTATCTGCAGAGGCCAAACTACCACCAACCAGCTTCAGCAGATGATGAGCAATCACTGCCACATACCTTGTCAGCTGTGCCACATTCCTTGACAGTGCCTGCTGTGCCTAGACATTGGCACACACAGACACAGTCAAGGCAGACTCTGGGTCACCCATCCAGATACTCCAGGCATATGGAGTCTGGGTGGCAGTCTCAAAGGTCTCTATTTCAGTGTCTGTGAATGTCAACACAGTCTGTGTATGTTGTGACCCTGAGAGGCTGTGATGCAGCTGACCATTGTCCATCTGTCCCCCTGCAGACATGGGTCTATCATGTGTATTTATTTATTTATTTATATTCTCTTATATACCACGCTATTCTGCATCAGTGCGGTTTACATTGAACAAACTGAAATTACATTGAACAGGGCATTATAACTTGGAGATAACTATTTTTACAGGGAACATGGGCTATGGAGGGTTAAGTGGCTTGCCCAAGACCACAAGGAGCACCTGTGGGACTAGAAAACCCAGTCCTTCCGGCCCAAGGTTGCTGTTCTCTAGTGGGATTTGAACCCCCGACCTTCCGGCCTGAAGTACCTTGCCCCAACCACTAGGCCACTCCTCCACTCATGTGTGTGTGGGTGCAGGGTGTGGCTGGAAGCTGCATGGCTGAATCCTGTGGACTGACCGCCCATGTGTGTCTCCCTGCATCTGCTCCTCTGTCTCAGCCTCCATGACATTGCCTGCTGGCTCCAAAGGGTTGCTTGCCACTACCATGGCCTGTGTTGCATCCGCAGGTTTCTCCACCTCATAGTCCTTCTCTGCCTCTGCTTCCCCCTCCTCATCTGTTCCCTGGCAAGTCGGTGCAGTCTCTCCATGGCTCTCTGGTGGTGCACTCCGTCCCTCCACTGACATGGACGTCCTTGACCCTGTGAGTGGGAGCAACCTGGAGAGCATTAGCCATATGCTACCTCAGTAGTGAACATAGTGATCTTTGTACGCACTATGAAGGCGAAGACATGGGCACATTTCTACACCATAGCAAAACATAAGCAGTGCTGCAGACACACATGTCAGAGATGAGACCGGCTAATCTGAGATATTGATCTGGTCAGGGCAGGGAACACAGTAGCTGTGCACATGGGATGACTCATGGTGGTCTCTTCAGGTGGGGCATGGGGGATTTGATGAATAAGGGGTTGTAAGGGTTGGCAGGGAGGTGAGGTCATGGTATGGTCCAAAAAGGTGGCAGAGTTCACACCTGATATACCTAATCAGGTAGATGTCTACACCATGTGCAACTGCAAGGTCAATGGTGTGAGGGCTGCTGTACGTATGTAGAGGGAGGACACAGATAGAGGCAGTCAGACTAACCTGTGCATTTCTCATGGAGGTGCATGGGGTACATTAGGGATATGACAGTAGTGAGTGGATGAAGGACACATGCACTAGCATCCATCCTCAAAAAGTGAATAGGCCTGTGTAAGGGCATAGGAAGCCAATGAGGTGCCTTGAGAGGAGGTGCTATGAGGTCATTACGCAGCTGGTGATCAAAGAGAAATACAGAGGATTATTGTCAGGACTCAGGTGTAACCAAAAGACTCACACCAGTGGGTAGGTAACAAACATGTCCTTGGGAGGTAACCTTGGGGCTAAGAGGTGTTTATGAAGTGTCATCAGGGTGGAAGGCAAATTAAATTATCGTCACTTTTCAGAGCTTTATGCTACCCAGCTGCTCAATTCAATTCAAGCTCCACTATTCACCATTAATCACATTGACTAACTTCATATAAATGGTAGCGATCAGGTCTCAGAATAGACTAATCACTGGATCTGCTTAATGGATGCAGTGAAAAACGTCTTTAACACATCAATGACCTGTATAATATCGCTAGAGTTACTCTTTTTTTCTTTTTTTTATTTTTTTGCGTTTTTTCTCTTATTTCTTATTCGTCCATACTTTAATCTGGCTGCCTTTAACTGCAAATAAGCTTCAAGTAAATGAAGATACAAAAGAACATCCGATGAAGAAAAAATAATAACTATGAAAATACTTAGCTTTACACGAAATGCCTCTTTTTACAGGGATTTCTCATATCCACAAATCAGAGCCTTATTCGAAAAACAAGACTTATGTTCTCCAACTGTTTTCCCCATCAATGCTCTTTCACAAGCAGTGATTCATGAGCGGTATGACAGCTTAAACTTTCACACTCCCGACGCATTCACTTGGCGCCGTAGCGTTTCACCTGTCGCGTTTTCGTCAGGGGGTTACGGCTCCCTTCGATTCAGATCCAACGCGGCGTTCTTTTTGAGAGCTGGTCATTGGCTATAAGTGGCTATAAGAGTAGGCTGAGCATTTTAATTGTTTCAAGGAGGTGAGGGCTCTTTAAGGGCCAGGTGCAGCTTGGTCCTTGAAGTCCGGCTCCTTGTATGAACAAAATTGTATAAGCCAAATAGAGGGTATTAAGGCTTTTATTTCCCTTTTAATGCAAAAGGCTCAGTAAGGCACAGAAATAAAGAAAGTCCTTTCTTTCAGGGTTTCACCAAACATAAGCAAGAAGACAAACTGTTACAAGTTCCACAGTTGATTGGAGAGATTAACTGAAAGATTCTCTTATCTCAGAGCAACTTAAATAAGCAAAACAGCTCTCTGACATTCAGCACAAAAAAATGAGCATTCTTAAAGCAAAAAGGTCTGTTCAATTCACAGTTCTGATAATGACTCAAGGCTGCTAGTAATACAGAAGGTACAATCCATCGGTTGTCGTCAGGTGCCCCCAGTGGCCAGTGGCTATAAGGGCATCCTGCGCATTTTTATTATTTTAAGGAGCGATGTGACTTTAAAGGCCCAGTGCAGTTTGGTCCTTGAAGTTTTAGCTCCTTGTGAGCACAAATTATACAAGCCACGAGTGTAGGGTAATAAGGCTTTATTTCCCCTTTTACGCAAGGATTCGCTAAGACATAAGAAAATAAAGACAGTCTTTTCTTTATAAAGGGTTCCACCAATATGCAAGCAAATAACTGTTATAGGCTTCACAGTTGAATGCAAGGTTTAGCTGAGGCTTCTTTCAGTCCAAAGCAATTTAAACAACTCAGCAAACAAACGGTTATAAGGTTCACCATAGGTTGCACAGTTCTTTTATATTTACAATTCTAGCAAGGATTCAAGACTAGTAGTAGCACAGACATTACAGTCCATGGATTCATCCTGAGGAATGGGAATAGTATTCTCACATTCAATTTCCATAGACTCTGCGTCACTGGCTTCTTCCTTTGAATAAGAGCTTTCCCTCCCTGTTACAAGCTTACAGGGTCTATCTCTGTTTCTTTGCTTCCAGTAAGACTCTTCTGTTAAACCCTTAGGTATTGTTTTAAAAAGCTCTGCTTTGCTCCCCCTTTTCTTATAGGGAATGGCTGCTTTATCAGGGTTTCTATTAGCAAGGCTTTCTTTTAAAAATAAAGAGCCAGCATACCTTGGCTTCCTGCAGCTGCCACACCTGGAGCTCTCCTTCTGACGTACTTCTCTCTGGAGATAGGTTTTCCTGTGCAGTGCTTTGCCTTCCTGAAGCCCAGGAAAACCTGGTGAGGATTCCCAATCTCTGTGCCTCTGTGTAAAGGTATCTTTGTTATAGGAACCTCTCCCCCTTGTACCTTGTAATCCTGATCCAGCGAACTCAGGTGAATGCAGGCTTCTCTTAAAGCATGGCTCCCTGGTTTTCTGTGTTCTTCTCTCAGCTGTTGCTGTTCTTGTTGGGCTGCCTGATCCAGCTACGTTACTTGGGCTGGGAGAGTCCCTCCTACCAGCCAAACTGCTTCTTCTAGCAGCCTTTCTCTGGACTCCATCTCTCTGTGCTCTGCCCCTCTGGACTCTATCCCTCTGGATAATCTCCTTCTGGATTCTGTCCCTCTGGGCTTGCTCTGTGTGGACTCTCTCCTTCTCCACACTCCTTCTCCTTCCTTCCAAGGGTCCTTCTACTCCTTCTCCTCCGTCTTCTCCTGCTTCTCCCACTGCTGCTAGCCTTCTGCCTGTCCTTCCCTTATAAAGGCACTTTAGGTTTGAAAGTCCAGGGCTTGGCTTCAGGTGCAGCTGGTTACCACTCATACAATCAGTGGCTGAGCACGTTGATTCAGCCTCTGTAGGATTACTCTTGCCCCCTCTAGCTGTGCTGCGCTGTAATTGCATTTTCTGCACATCCCCAGCTCTATGAAAAACAGGGTTTTTTTCTAAATCTGCACCTTCCGTGGCTCCAGCCTCATGACACGGTTCAACTGGAGGCCTGGGAATAGGATTCTCTAAGTCTATTTCCATGGACTCTGGGTCACTGGCCTCGCCCTCTGAATTGGATTTCTC
This sequence comes from Ichthyophis bannanicus, assembly GCA_033557465.1. Lineage (NCBI taxonomy): Eukaryota > Metazoa > Chordata > Amphibia > Gymnophiona > Ichthyophiidae > Ichthyophis > Ichthyophis bannanicus. Next base: position 298,866,388 of record CM066036.1, on the reverse strand, counting down.
CCTTGCTGTTATAATTTCCAAGATTCTGTCTCTGTTTGCTTGTTTCCAATAAGGTTGATCTAAGGCAGTCAAACATACATGGCTGGTTCTTCTGCCTTTAGATACTGGTTTGTAAAGCTCTGACTTGTTTCCTTTTCTCCTACCCTGAGCATCTGCTTCACCAGAGTTCCTAGGAGATAAACTTTCTTTTATAAATAAAGTGGCACCATACCTGGGCTCCCTCCTGTAGCCGGTATCATTGTAGCTCTCTCTCTGAGGCAGCTCCCTCTGGAGACAAGCTTCCCCTTGGAACCTTCTGAGCAGTGCTTTACCTTTCTGTGGTCCTGGAAAACCTGGTGAGGAATCCAGATTTCCTTGCTGCTGGGTAGAGGTAGCCCTGCTATCAAGGCCTTTCCTTCTTGTAACTCTTAGTCCTGATTCAGACTCCTCCGGTGAGCGTAAGCCTCCCTCAAAGCGTGGCTTTCTCCTCCCGAGCTCTTTGCCTTTGTAGTCCTCTGTTACCGAGTCTCTCTCCAGGCTAACTCTCCTCGAGCTGGCTTTCTTTCTGAAATCTCTGCCCCTTTTCCAGCACTTACTATTCTGGGCATTCTGCTGGACCTGGAGGTATCACTCCTTCCCTCCGAAGTTCTTTTCTTGGCAGTTTCTCTCTGGAATGTCCTTCTCTGGACTGCTTCCCTCCAGACTGGTTCCTCCTGCTGGCCTGCTTCCCTCCAGACTGGTTCCTCCTGCTGGCCTGCTTTCCTCTGGATTGGTTCCTCCTGCTGGCCTGCTTTCCTCTGGACTGCCCTTCTCTTATAAAGGCATTCTACCTTTGAGTTTCCCAGGGTTGTCGCCAGGTGCAGCTGATTAGCTCTTACATCATCAGTGGCTGGGTGTGTTAACTCAGCGTCAGTAGTTTTGCTTCTGCTCCCTCTAGCTGAGCTGCATGGTAATTGCATCCTCTGCACATCAACAGCTTTGTTAAAGACAGGGTTTTTTTCTAAGTCTGCATTTTCAGTAGGTTCAGCTCCATGACAGTACCCAAGACATGGACACCCAGCATGCGGCTCAGTGACTAGGCTCCCAGGAACTGCACCCACATCACTGTAGCTGGATACTATAGAGCACTATGTGGATACATAGCTGGGCCATGGTACAGCTCGATCAGAGTGAGAGTATCCTCCTAGTATGAAGTGCTCTGGCCACACAGGCAATGCAGATAGCAGACAGACACTACAACATCACAGCCAGTGACCCTACCTCCAATGCAGGCACCCCCTGGCAAAACCACTCTGTATCAAGCCATACCCACAATCTTCTGCTCCTCATCATGCACATTTGCAGACTAACTGTGGTAACAGCTTATGCAATGCAAGGCACAGTGAAGTGCAGAAAGCCACAGAACTCTGGGGAGACACACACACACATCACTGCAAAAGTGGGAATGGTTGGCTTTCCTGCTTACCACTTTGGTTTCCATCTCAGCTCAAGCATTGTTAACATGTGCTCATTGTTCAGGTGCTACTAGCACACTCTGGCATTCACGCTAGTTGTTAACACCCGCTCATTGTACCAGTGCAATCAGCCAGTCTTTCCATTCAGCTGTGGATAGTGGAACCTGTCTGTGTGGTTCACTGGAGTTTGTACCCTTGCTGGCCAATTCATTGGAGGTTGCACATGCAAGTGCTGCGTGTGTTGAGCCACTGTGCTGCCATACAGATGCAACAGACCCTGGGACTGATGTGTTCTGCATGAAATAGACCTTGCATATGTTGTGAAATGCATGACACACAGGACAAGGACATGGCTTTGGTCTGCCTCAGGTGGGTACAGCTGCACCTGCCGCCAACACCCTCACACCATGCTGACATGACCGTGTGCTATCAGTGGTGGTGTTGCACAGCTCTAGCCCATCCAACATGTAAGTTTGGCAGGCACCTAGGGTGCAAGATCACAATGGTGGGGCAGAGGCACACATGAATGGCCACGCTGTCCCCCAACCTTATGCCTCTGCTGGGATCCCATTCCCTTTTGCCATCGATTTGTCTCGGGGGGGGGGGGGGAGATGACAGCCACAGCTGTGGTATCTCCCCAGGCACCTGCATTTTGCAGCTACCTGGAGGGCTACAGCTACTGTTGCTTTTGGCTTCTTCCTTTGAAACCTACTTCAGTGGCAGCAGGGGGGGGGGAGGGGGTGTGCCATCTGTGATCTTTGCCTATGGTGCCAAGACACTTAGACAATCCCATGTGGCACATCACCTTTCCGCAGGAGCAGCATGTCTGTGGGATCATGCCAGATATCAAAGATGGTAATGGGGATGGACAGATACCCCTATGAGGGGAGGCTAAAAATGTTAGGGCTCTTCAATCTGGAGAAGAGACGACTGAGGGGAGATATGATAGAGATTTATAAATTAATAACTGGAGTGGAACGGGTAAACATAGATCGATTGTTTATGCCATCAAGATGTAGTATGACTAGGGGACATGCACTGAAACTACAGTGTGACCCAATGAAGACTAATTAGAGAAAATATTTTTACAGTCAAGGCATCATCAAATTCTGGAATTCATTATTGGAGCATATAGTAAAGGCTGTTAGTGAGCAGGGTTTCCTGGGGGAAAGGTCCATAAAACATTATTAAAGGGGACACGGGAAATCCATTGCTTGCCCCAATACAGGCATTGTGGAACCTGCGTGTCTTTTGGGGAAACTGCTAGGTACTTGTGACCTGGGTTGGCCACTGTTGGACACAGTATACTGGGCTTGATGGAACTTGGTATGACCCAGTATGGGATATCTTATGATCTTATGTGCCACATGGGCAGTTGCCTGGTCCACCATGTACATCAGCAACCCCCAATGCATGATCCATGTGCCACCTCCTTTGCCCCATTTGTACCATCATCATTGTGTCCTTTTACACTTGGTCACTATGCTGTTTCTGCTAATAGAACACTATTATCACTGTCTGGGGCTCCCCTATGTGTGGATCACATTGCAGATGGAAAAATAGGCTTTCTCCCCTCCAAATATACCCTTTCCATGAGGTTTTACTTGGCATTAGGGTTCCCAGCATTAAAGGGTTTTTAAACACATTGCACAACCAGCTTTAAGGGAGCACACATTGTGGACACCCACTCTCCGCCCCGTTAATGCCCACTCTCCGCCTACTATGCCCTTAATGGTGCTGGAGCCTTTAACACTTGGTAATGCAGCTTTTTAGAAGCATTAAGGGTGCAAGTGTGCCGATAATGTGCATTAATGGCACAGATGCTCCCTTACTACCATTTAGTAAACATACCCATAAGAAAAATTATGAAGGTGTTTAAAGGAAATGCAGATACAAGTGAAAACTGAATTGCATGTCAAAGTCAAAACAAGTTTATTTGACTAAAGAGAAAAAGGAAAAGGAAAAAGAAAATTAAAAAGAAAGGTATACAGTGGATTCATCTGGGGGTGCAGATTATCAAGTGCATTTATGTGACGACGCTTGATATGAAGATTTGATAGTTTGTTTTCAATTTGTGATTTCTGATTAGTAATGTTGATATCTGTTATTATTTTTATTTCTTATTGTGCAAGAAGCATAGTGATACATGTAATATTAAAGAAAAATCTTTAGGGATTTAGCTTTTACAAGTAACAAATACTAAGATACAATTTCATTCTAACAAGTTAAGTAATTAAACCAAGGTGGTAAATTTGAAGATTAAATGAAAATCTTGATACACATCACATCCATAAAAGAGCCTATTGAATTTTAAATTCTCATGATGTATGTTCCAGTTTGTTATTATGAAATTTCCCATGCAGAATTGACGTTATTAAGGAAGTGTGCAGCAAATGTCCTGTTACAACTGGAATTGGTAAAACAAATGCCAAGACTGATTTACTGAATTAGTATCACTGATTGAGATAGATTCAAGATGTAGATACATTTCCTGTGCGAGAAATTAATTGAATCTTTATTAAGCGGTTTTGTGCAGAATAAAGTGGCAACAAAGAGAAGTTGTAAACAAACAATGACAATTGAACTTCTAATTGGTTTAAATTCAATGTTTTTGAAAATTTCTTGAGCACAATTCTGTTGATGTAATGACCTATCTATATTTGTTCCTTTGTGTCCTGACTTCCTTTCTGATTTGTAACACATAAACAAAAGTGATGCTGAAGCTTTTATACCATGTAGCAGTTTTCTCTTAATATATGAGGTACTCTAGCCTAGCAAGGATGAGGGGCTTTATAAGATCTGTGCAAGTTTGCAGGGCTGTGGGCCCATCCCTTAAGGTCTTAAGTAATACTGTTTTTAACATAATTATCTGTGTTTTGTTTTTATTTTATTCCTCCTTATTTGCATTTGAATTTAGAGAACTGAAGCCAAAGAACCAAGGTCAGTTAATTGGTAGCGTGGTCAGAAGTAGGCCATGGGTAGAAGAGATATCTTTTACAAAATATGCAGTCAGCAAAGCAAAACACAAGTTAAAAAAAAGTAATCACCATACAAAATAAACAAGCCATAACAAAGACCAGTTTTGGAGCCTACCTCTGAAAGTTAGACTCTTAAACTCTTCAAGATTAATATGTAAAGGATTTTGGATCCTAACTTCAGAAGTTAGACTTTAAGTCGGCTTCCTTGAAAATTCACTAGGGCTGAGTACTTAAATTTATGTTCCTAGTTTCACTTGGTTCCTAAATTTAGGAGCCTAAAGATGAGTGGCAAGAGGAGGTTTAGGGTGGGAAACATGTTAGAAGTTTAACACAGATTTTTAGAGATGTTCAGGCAAAAATAGTCATTTGGTTTAGTTTCCTGCATTACTTGCAGTTTTTTTTTTATTTTGCTTTGTTTTTATAAATTTTAATTTCAGAATAATTCTGTTAATTAATTAAGAAGTGGTTGTGGCTACTTTGCAAATGAAACAGTACTTGAAAGGTTACTAGAGGTTCTTAGGCAAATAAAAAAAAATCCAGGATTTGTGTGTGTGTGTGTGTGTGTGTGTGGGGGGGGGGTTCCAAGTTACTACTACAACTATTCTACTAATCATTTGTATAGCATAAAGGTGTACACAACGTTGTACATAAAGATGTAAGACACAATCCCTGCTCATCAGAGCTTACATTCTAATCAAGATAAAAAAAGAAAGCACAAAGCTGGGGACTAGAGTATGTTAAGATACACATAAGTAGTGAACTTGAGAGCGAGGGGCATCAGGACCCAAAAGCAGCCTCAAAGAGGTGGCTTTTTAGCCTGGATTTGAATAGGGCCAGAGAAAGAACCCAACACACTGACTCAGGAAGTTTGTTCCACACATATGGAATGGAGAAAGTCTGGAGTTGGCAGTGGCAGATAAGGGCACAGATAAAAATGATCTGCCAGAAGGGTGGAACTCCTGAAAAGGTGTATAGAGTGAGATAAGAGGAAAGAAAGGTAGTGAGGAGCAGCAGAATGAATGCACTTGTAGATAAGTAGGAGACGTTTGAAGTGAATGTGGAAATGGATAGGGAGCCAGTGAAGTTACTTGAGAAGAGGGGTTACATAAGCATAGCAGCACTGGTGGGATTACATAAGCATGCAACTGAGTTGAGAGCAGATTGAAGGGAAGACAGATGATTTAGAGGGAGACAAGCAAGGAGCAGGTTGCAATAGTCAAGATGTGAAGTAACTAGAGAGTAGATGAGGGTCTCAGTAGTGTGTAGAAAGGAAGGGATGAATTTTGCCAATGTTATGGAGAAAGAAGTGACGGGTCTTAGTTATCTGTTGGATGTGTGCAGAGAAAAAAAGAGTAGAGTCAAAGATGACCCCAAAGTTGTGAGCTGAGGAAACAGGGAGGAGTGTAGTGTTATCCACAGAAATAGAGAAGGGAGGAAGGAGAGAGGTGGGTTTAGGGGGAAAGGTAAGGAGCTCAGTTTTGACCATGTTCTTTTTCAGTTGGTGGTGAGACATCCAGGCAGCAATGTTGGATAAGCAGGCAGAGATCTGGATCTGGATTACTAGAGGGATTTCAGGCACAGAAAGATAGATCTGAGAGTCGTTAGCATAAAGATGCTACTGAAAATCATCAGAGGAAATAAGTGCGAGGAAAGGAGATGTTCCAAGGAAGATCCCTGAGGTATGTCAACTGATAGTGGGATGGCGGTAGAGAAGGATTCACCAGAACATACACTAAAAGTGCGATAGAAGGAAAACCAAGACAGAACAGAGTCCCTAAATCAGAGCGAGGAAAAAGTATCAGAGAAGATCTGTTCTCATAAAACATAGAAGCATGGTGGCAGATAAACAGTCTATCCAGCCTGCCCTTCCTAAATCAACTGCTAAGTGGTTCAGTCCCTTTTTGCCTTTAGAGACCTTCTATGTTTGTCCCATATTTTCTTGAATTCAAATACAGATCTTGTCTCTACTATCTACACAGGGAGACTATTCCATGCATCTACCACATTTTCCATTAGGAAATATTTCTGTGAATTACTCCTGAATCTATCCCCTTTCACCTTCACCCTATGTTCCCTTGTTGCAGAGTTTCCTTTCAATTGAAAGCCTCCTGTGCACTTATGCCACAGAGTTATTTAATGTCTATCGTATCTCCCCCTCCCACCTTTTTTCCTAAACATACATACCAAGATATTTAAGTCTGTCCCCATACACCTTATGATGAAGCCCACTGACCATTTTGGTAGCCACCCTCTGCACAGACTCCATCCTGTTTTTTTTTTTTGAAAGTGTGGTCTCCAGAATTGCACACAATATCCCAAATGAGGACTCACCATAGACTTATACAGAGGCACTATCACCTTCTTTCTGCTGGCCATTCTTCTCCCTCTGCACCTAAGCATCCTTCTGGCTTTCTCCATCACTTTTTTTACTTGATTAGCAATCTTAAGATCATCAGAAACAATCACCTCCAGGTCCCACGCTTGTTTCGTGGACAGAAGTACTTCTGCCCTATACTGTACCGCTTCCTTGGAATTTTGCAGCCCAAATATACAATCCTGCACTTTTAGTATCAAACTTAGCTTTAGAATAGAAACATAGAAATATGATGACAGAAAAAGACCACATGGCCTATCTAGTCTGTCCTTTCATATCAACAACTACAACAGTCCCCTTTTTACCTTTAGCTGCCAAATTTTCAACAATTCTTCATACTTCACTAGATCCATCCTCATGTTATATAAACCTGAGTGTCTACTCTATTCCAAATTTTAGTATCATCTGAAAAGAAGCACACCTTAACGATAGCCCTCTGCAATATCACTTACAAAAAGGTTAAAAAGAATCGGACCCAGGGCAGATCCCTGTGGCACACTGCCATCGGGTCTGTGTTCTGAGGGGAAGGCAGCATCAGAGGCAGTTTAAAATTAGCGGCTTTGTCGCCGCTTTGGTGCCTGTGGCAAGTCATGAGTTCGGCACACATGGTCTGCCGCTTCTAACCACCCTCTGACAGGAAGTTCTATCAGAGGGGGGTGGTCAGAAGCAGCAGGCTATGTGTACCGAAGCACATGGCCTGCCACAGTCACCAAAGGGCAGCACAAAGCCACCATGCCACCCACCATGGTCTGCCACCCTAGACAGCCGCCTAGTGTGTGGACCTGCCCTACACACCACTGGTAACATCCTTCTTTTCAAAGTGATCTTCAATTACCTGTACTCTTTATTGCCTCCACTCAAACAATTTCTAACCCAGTCAGTCACTTTAGGATTCATCCCTAGGGCTTTACTGAAATCTAAGTACACCAGATCTAGGGCTCTCCCTTCGTCCAACTCTCTGGTCACGTAGTCAAAGAAATAATGAGATTTGTTTGACAAGACCTACCTCTAGTAAAACCATGCTGCCTCAGTTCTTGTAATCCATTGGATTCCAGAAACCTCACTATCTTCTATTTTAGCAGCGTTTCCGTTCATTAACTCACCATAGACATCAGACAAACTGGCCTGTAGATCCCCACCACATCCTTAAAGGGACCATAGGCACCATTCTCTAGAACCCCAAATAGGTGCTGTTATGTGAGTCCGCGCTAAGTGCCATGTTTACTGCACTTGCATGCTAATGTGTTCTCCAGGCCCATACTCTACTTCTAGCCCACCCACTGTCCACAGTAATGCAGTAGTGCCAGTTGGCATGCATTTTAGTGGTCAAAAGCTGGCATGCTCATGCATTAGAGTCCACCACAGCCAGTTACCTCTCACTAAAATGCACAATAACAGTTAGTAGCATTTAATAAAAGGTTCCCATAATTTCACGTAATTTCTGGCACAAAAACATGGCACAAGAAAAGTCTTTGGAATAAGTCTCTAGAGCAGGACTCAATAGGATTAACAAGGCAAAATATGTGCAAAGGGTTTTCCATGGAGGTTCCAGGGCAGACAAATTTTTGGCTAATGAGGAAACAGGAAGTAATAGTACTAGAACAACAGCACAGCTAAGTTTAGGATGGCTAGAGTCAGCCTCCCCAGAAAGCATGAAATCCAAAAACGTCCAACCAAAGGATGCAAGATAGAAATGATGACTCACATGTGGTAGAATACTTTTCAGGATAAGTTTATTGCTTCTAATATCCTACAAAGCTGTGTTTGGGCTGGGGCCTTCTTCAGGGTTATTACTTAAACACAAACAGCATAAATATACTTATACATCATTTAACCAATAAAAATATTATTAATATAAAATTTGTATTAACATATAAAGAATGGATAAAATGAATGATGACACATAAAAAGTAAAAAAAAATATATATATGCATATATATAAATACACATACAAATAGTTTATTTCAAGTCATAAATAAAATCATAAAATATAAAATAATAAAAACAACAATCATAAAAATCATAATAAAGTTAATAAAAAAGTAAGACAATTAATGGTGCCTTCTATAAGTTTGAAGGAATGTATATAGAAAAAAGTACTAATTGTATAGTAAATGTTCTCAATAAAAGCTAACAATATATCTATGTATATATTTTAAAATGTGCATTAAGAGAATATAATTTATATCACAGTGCATTCATAAACCTTTATTTTAAATAATAAGTCCATCTAACTTACTGGATCAGAATTCATGCAGGAGAGAATCCCACATACAGCTGTACATGGAGTTCTCACCAGGTTTGGTATATATGTTAATTCAATATTCTAAAAATAGGTTTAAAAAGACACAACATAAATTTTATGTATATATGTTGATTATACTGATACATAAAAAGCAGTGGCAACTAATCAATAACTTTGTTTGAGACTAGTTTTGGTGCCATTAAATAATCTTAAAAATGTATATATATAAGCTCAATTATTATAATAATTCCATTATTTGTTACCGCATAGTGTCAGAATCTTTTTGCTATGTGATGCGATAGTTAGATATATTTCTTAAACAATGCCCAATACAGCTGAGGTAGATAACAATAAAGATGCTTGTCATGTATTTTATGACACCGGAGATTAACATCAGTTTATTTTGCAAAGTTTAGAGGTGAGGCTAGAGAGTTAACCTTACCTCCTTGTCGTGAGTAATAGCATTTAGAGAAACCGAAACTAATCCACCATCTTTAAAGACTTAGGGGTATGTTTAATAAAGGGTGGTAAGGCAGTGATAAGAGGTATTCAAGGCGTAAAGGGTGCTGGTTGGGTAAGAGGCGTTCCAGTGTAAAGGGCACTATGGGCCATTTAACGTGCATTAACAGGACAACGGGTGTTAAGGTGTCAAGCATGTACCTTAATGTCCAAAAATGGCTGTAACCCTAATGCTGGATAACGGAGCACCAAGGAAAGTCAATGTAAAGATGAGGGATAGAAGGAAAGGTGGGAGCTGATGGACCTGCCAGATCCGTGGGCACCCTATGTGGCAGTCAGTAAATTGGACAAGCATGTGGGAGGCAGCTGTACCAATGCACAGGGGGATACCAATGTAAAACAGCACAATGCCAGTGTGTGGCATAGGATGGGGAAGATGTGTCCCCCAACAGAGTCAGCAGTGGCAGGATATGTGCAGCAACAGGAGGACAGAGTAGGAGTGGTAACATGCAAATCAGGCACAGGAGAGGTTTGCATGAAGAGCCAAAATGTGGAAGAGAGTACCAGTGTAAACCATGGTGTAGCAGCCTGCACAAGAAGACATGACTGCACACAGCTGACATAGGCAGATGGATGGACTGAAGGAAGGATGGCGGCATGGGCTAGCAGCACCGATGTGCCATAGGTGCCTTCCCCTATGTATTTGTACTGTGTGTGAAAAAGTGCACCAGTGCCACATGGAAGGCCTGATACCAGGGTCTCACACCTGTCTCAGCCACAGAACCACCATACAACATCCCAGACAAATGTGCAGATAACAACTGGACAGGCGTCATCCAAACTGGGCAAATGGGGTGATGGAATCATTATGGTATACATGACTCATGTTGCATAAGCAGGTTACAACTGTATGCATGTAACTGTCTATTAGTATACTGCTGAATCAGTATAGTCACATTGTAATGTCTGATAAAAAGCAGGGACTGTAAGAACCTTCAATCAGTTGAGGCAATGGAGGGTTAGATGACCTGCCCAGGGTCAGAAGGAAATGTGGGAAATCCATGAAGGGGGCTGCATACATTAAACTGCACAGTAAAACCTTCCAAAGTGTCACAAAAAAAAAAGAATGCTGGTGGGCCTCAAACCCTGGTATCTTAAGTCTCAAGCTTGTGCCATGTTCACTATGCCTTACCTCCAAGCAGTTGCCAGACATCTGCAGGGTGAACATGTATGACACCCTGTAATGTGAATATGGCCATAAACAGCAAATAAAGCCATACTCTCAGAAGGGCATGATGGCCAATAGTCTGTTTGCTGGCCAAAATTGTAGGTAGAACACATATCAAACTATAAGGCTGTGTGTCTGCCAGTCACAGCAGAGCCTTGACTGGCAGACACACATGCATGAAACATGCATGAAAGATGACAGGCATGAAAGAAGACAGGCATGAAAATGATCTGAGTAGCATATAGTCACAAAAAGAACAAGTAGGAATCAAACCCCTGTCCCCTGAGATATGCCACTAATCAGTAGGTATACCTCCCTGCACAGCAACAGCTAGATACAGAGTGCAGGTCACTGCTTAAAATGTCTGCTGTATGTGCTTGTATAGGTTAGCCCCCTCCAGTACCCATGATGCAGTGCTCATGCAGAACTGCAGTCTGCAGCTGATCACCAAATAGATATTGCACTGATCCATCACCTCAGCTCAGTAAGATGCACTGCCAGTGTGTGATACAAGCACGGAGAAGCAACAAACTATGCTACTGAGCAGTTTCTGCGGTCATCCTGAGGGTGTGGATGGTCGCCCAGTCCTTGATCCCCAGAGCTTGCACTGCTAGAGATGGTCTCTACTGACTGTGCTGCAGATCCACATCAGTGTCTGTGTGTGACAGGTATTGTCTGTAGTGTGTTATGCTAGTTGCCTTGTTTACTGCAGGATTGCAACATGCTGTAGGTGACTGTTATATCTGGGCCCTGTGTTCTGCTCTTGTTGGACAGGGACACACCTAGAACACTGCATGTCAGTGTCCAGTGTTACATCAGCAGGTGCCACACATGGCAACTGCAATGTGGGTTGACTAGGCCTGCTGCCCACCACAGGGCTGTCTCAATCATGCACATACCAAATGTAGCCAGTCTGCTGGTCAGCACACACTTCATGTTCATAGGGCGAGTATGTATACCCTTGTTTGGGACAAACTGCATGGACACCCATCATGTGGCACAGTGATTGGCCTCTCAGGACAGGGAGTGCACTCACATCACTGGAGTAGCACACTATATAAGTGCTATGTGGATGCATAGCCGTGCCATAGTCACAGCATAGTCTGAGAGTATCCTCACAGAGTGAAATGCTATGGCCACCCAGGCCATGCACGTGGCAGCCATTGACCCTACCTCTGATGCAGACACATCTTTGGCAAACCACCTTTTTATGGCCATATCCACATTTGCAGACTTACACTTGGATAAGCCTAGGAAATGCAAGGCACAGTGCGGTGCCAAGGGCCACAGAACTCTGGAGAGACATACTCACATCGCTGCGCTGTGCAAAAGTGGGGATGGTTGGCATTTCTGCCTGCCACTTTGGTCTCCTTATAAACTTGAGCATTGTTAACGTGTGCTCATATGCAGGTGCTAGTAGCACCCTCTGACATTAACACCTGCTCAGTGTGCTGGTGCTATCAGGCTGACTTTCCATGCAGCTGTGGATAGTGGAGTCTGTCTGTATGGCTAATGGGTGTCTGTACTCTTGCTGGCCAAATCATTCAGGGTTGCACATGCTGGTGCTGTACCTGTACTGCAGGATAAAGTTTATCCATAGGGACATGCAATACATGATCCACAGCAGGATATGGTTAATATGCACTGAGATATACTGTATCTGTGGAGCAGGCTGGACACTGAACTGATGGATACTGACATCATGCTTACATGTTTGCACTGTGCACTGTTGACACAGTGTGCCCAGGCACATCTAACATGATGTGTGCTTGGCCTCTGCTGTAGGCCATGGCCAGAGAGTGCCCATGCGAACATAGCAGATGTAGGACACAAGGCGTGTACCAGATTGGTACCACAGCAACGCATGGAGAATGTGCAGGTCTGCCCCTATCCCATGTCTGATGAACATGCAGCCATATTATGCCGATGGGCCAGCCACCTGCATGTTCTGTCATATGGCTCACATTGACACCTATAACCAATAGACAGGCAAAGCACAGATGCAGACCCTATGGGCCCACAAAACACACAAACCCCTCCACCCCCGTGTCACCTGATGGAGAGGATAAAAGCATTGGAATGATCCTGTGGAAACTTGGTGTTAGAGGCAATCTCACAGGGCAAACACCTAAGACTGATGTAGTAAGGCACAGAGGTACTACCTAGCACATATGGATATGTCGAGTTATACACATATAATATAAAGACATACATACAGAGAAAAATAAGCATATACAGATATACATACACAGGCCTTTCATACAAGGCAATGGAGTGCAATGTAATGTGGTCAGGGTCATGAGAGGTGTCTGTGAATTGAGCCCTTGAACCTCTATGTACCAAGTAGTTGCCCTAACCACTGAGCCAACCCTCCACACCATATGTATCTGTACAGAGATACATATGTATGTGTATGCACATGTCCACACATATAGATATAGACATACATATACATGTATATATATGCACTATTCTTCACAGGCCATGCATGTATATATATTCATGTATACATATATATGCATATATAAGTACATCTACACAGATCTCTATGATGTGGAGGGAGAAGCCCAGTGGTTAGGGCAACTACCTAGTATGCAGCACATCAAGGGTTTCATTCCCATTGACACTCCCCCTGACCCAAGACACATCACATTGCTCTCCATTGCCCTGCAAGAAAAGGCCTGGCAATCTGTAACTATTGTTACTGTGCCCAGGGAAACACAGAGTTATCTGACTCGCCAGGAAACAGCACTAAAAAGCACAGTACAACATGGAAAATAGGTACATGAAAATCTCACAGGTTCAGGAATCAATGTCATGGCCCTGTAAGCATAAGGTATCAGTGTACTATTGTAAGGCACCTTGTGCTGTATGGTCACGTAAGGTGCCATGAAGAAAGATTAGGCACCCACATCGTATTGTAAGGTGCCTTGATGCAACCTGCCTTACAGCATGCTGTGGAGACACCACAAACCCCTGAAGTCATAATGCAGTCCAATAATACCATGAGGCAAAATGGCGGCCCGTTCAAGAAAACTCTGCTTTAGCAAGGCAGACCTGGAGCTTCTCGGCAGGCTGATCTGTTAGCAGCAGAAAATACTTTTTTCCCTCCTCCAGCATCAGGCAGAACCTGTTCAAGGTGAGGTACTCCTGGCACCACCTGCAGAGATGCTTCAATGCCTAGTCTGACTATCCATGAGAGGTAAGTACATGGAGACAGGTACCACAACCACTTAAGCTCTACATAGCAGCTTGTAGGCAACACACATCATTTACTGGGCACACCAATACACACAGAGGGTCTAGTCTCCGATCTGTGAGCTGATCAGCTGTATAGGACAGTTTTATTTATTTATTTATTTATTTTATACCGCGCTCTTTAGAATCAGTGCGGTTTACATGTATACTAACAGGTACTTTTTATTCCCTTGTCCCTGAAGGGCTCACAATCTAAGTGTACCTGAGGCAATGGAGGGTTAAGTGACTTGCCCAAGGCCACAAGGAGTGAGTGGCCATGGGACTAGAGATCCCAGTCCCTCCGGCCTGAGGTTGCTTGTCCCCATGCAGGAATTGAACCCCCGGCCCTGCAGCCTGAGGTAACCTGTCCCAGCCACTGAGCCACTCCTCCCTATTTGCTTGACCTTAGGGGAGGGGTATTGCAACATGTACATTGCCCTCTAAAAATATAGGGGATAGTAGCATTGCCATGATCTAGAAGGTGCAAAATATCCATAACTTTGTCACTACCCTAATTGCAAGTATGTGACTCTTAAAAAAAAAAGGTGTGTGCATGTGTATACAACATCCAGGGTCATAAAGTTGTTGAGGCAGTTCCTGATGCACAGCCAACTGCAAGTCTATTGGGGTATGTCCTCATCAGCCCACCACATCCAGCCTCTGAGATTCTCAGACAGTCCCTGGGGCAAAACTGTTACATACCTTACATTGGGGTACACCATCATGTTGCCAGTCAGGACAGGACACATAACACCCATCCTACAGTATGCAGGCCTGATACCAGTCAAACAGTATCTCAGCTACAGGACACCAGGACCCAGTCATGTATACTGTCACAACCCCTCCCGCTGGCAGCATGCTGACTGGTCAGGGTGGACATTTATTGTTTGTTGAAACCAGGAACTTTAACTTAGACCAGGTGCATTATGGTCCTTGTAGTCCCTTTCTTTATAAAGAATAGTTGTGTGAGTCTTGTGCTGGGTTAAATATAAGGTTTTATTCCCTTAATGCGCTAAGGTTCTCCAAGAAGACAAAGAGAATTCACCTTATTTCAGGGTTTCTACCAAAGTATTTACAAAGTCCAAAACTGTTATAAGAGCTCCACAGTCTTTTCCATTTAAGCAGGATATTTCAATATAAACAAGTTAACTAAACACAAAACTTCTTCTTTTCAGCTCAACAAACAATGACATTTTTAGAGCATGTCTTATGCTATGTCTCTGCGAGAGATTCTATACTCTCAGCTACACATAGAGTACAGTCCATAGGATATTCAGGTAGCAATGCTTCTGGTTCCACCAGGTCTATTTGCATATCCTCTTGATCAGATATGGTGTCTGCTAAGCCTGAGCTTTCCCTAGGCAAAACTGGTTGTACTTCAGTATTTCTCTCCAAACCTTTCCAGCCTGTCTGAACCTGGTCTGGAAAACAATTGATGTGGCTTTTATCTAGGAACTTCTGCACAGGTTTCGAAAGCTTTCCCCAGCTCTGTCTCTCATATCTATGGCTCTCTGGATTACAAGCCTTTCTAGGATCTGGCACCCTTTCAGGAAAAGAGGTGTGAATGTACCTTTGTTCTCTGAGATGTGTGTTGTTGGTATTCCCTCTACCAGGCACTCTCCTGCTTATTCTGTCTTCGCTGGAGGCTTCTTTCTGGGGCCTTCCAGCATGAGCTTGTCCTTTCTGGAAGTTGTTCCTTCCATGTAAAAACTGCAAGCTTAACTGCCTTTCCTTCCTTACTTGGAGCTTTCCCCTTTCTCTCTCCTCAGTAGCAGGGGTTTCTGTTGCTCTCTGTATTGGTGCTCCTCTCTCCTTTGGTGCTCCTCTCTCTTTTCTCCTGCTTGAGTACTGCTTATAAAGCCGTTTCTCTAGTGAGTTTTCTGGGCCTCTACTCAGGTGTGTTTGATTAGCTATTGCATCATTGCAATCTGGGTGTGTCAGCCTACCTTCTGCAGCCTCATACCTACTCCCTCTAGCTGCACTTCTTGGTAACTACACTCTTTGTAAATCAGTTTCTTTAAAAGAAACAGAGTTTTCTTCTAACTCCATGGCTTCAGAAGTGTCAGCTTCATCACAATACACAACATATCCCACTGTTGTGCACCAGATACCGACACAACGAGGGCTGTAGGGCACTGGTTCACAGGGCAACCTGACATTCACCAGAGTACTGGGAAGGGTGGCCCAATCATCTGTAAATGTTGCATATAGTCTCTCGCACCCAGAGACTTGGTACAATCCTCCAGCTGCACAATGTGACATGGGGGGGGGGGGTGGGCACGTATCGCCATTCCTCATGCAGATCATGCCACCATGCTTTACTGGCTCTCCACACAACTGATGTGCATGTCAGATGCCATATCCCCACATGTTTACTGCTGTAATGGCATACATGCACAGTACCCCACCACACAGATGTGGGATACATCTGTCTCCATTCACACAATGTGATATACTGCATGTTCATCATACCACCAGACAGTTCAGGATACTGTACACAGCTTCATGTACATGGTCCTGCCAAAGCAGCCCAGCCAACAATGACTGATTAGCACAATGTTCTGTTACATGACATTTCTCCCCACAATTTATCCTTGCTAATCCTGTTAGACCGTCCCACCTAGTACAGATTTGGTTGCCATCCCTACTACCCTCCCAGGCACCATGCATGCAACAGTCACACAGGCCATATGGTCACACACATATGAACCTTCATACATACATGGTATACTGTATGTGTGGCCACATGGCCATCCATATCTACAGGATGTGTCAGTTGCTTGCACAGGACAGGATATGCGAGGAATGAACAGGGTTGCATTGCCCTGAGCGGTCCCATGTGTCTGGTATCTGGCTTGCAGGCATTGTGCCCAGGGGAAAGCACTCATTGGCAGAGCTGTGCACTTCAGGAAAGGAGGGGTGGTCAGTGCCCTTGGGTCTCAGTGATGCCTGACATATTTTGTTTCAGCATTGTGTATCTGCATGTGACCTTAGGGGCTATGTGCAGGCCCAGATGCATACAAAGGTGGGTAGCAGGAGGTGGCTATGAGTGGAACCTACAGGGGTCTGGGACCTAGAATGGTTGCAATGTGTGGCTAGTAGGGATTGCCCCCACCACCCATGACCAATGTGTCCAGTACCTGCTTGCCGTGATTGTACACTGCAACCTTGGCCTGGCTGATACATCCAGATATTGCATGGATATGGAAATAAACATACTCATAAACATAACCATGAGAGCTCCAAACCTGGACACTTTTCTACACCTACCAGCACATGGGTGGGCCATGTCCAGCTCTGGGGGCAGTTCATAGATATAGATGAGCCCCAGTCTCTCTGCCAGCTGTTGTTCCAGGGCTGAAAGGTTGGCCCCACTGGGTCCGCCACCACCAGTGCCCATTGCATGCTGATGTTTGGCTGTGATGTATGCTCTGATAGAGAGTTTTATATTATTGAACCTCTTGCATAGGCTTTCACAGTCCTGGTTTGGTCCACTGACCTCAGCAAAAGCTTTCCGGATATGCTTCCATAGCACATTTCTTCTGCTGATAGGGGTCTGTGTGCTCAGGCACCCATAGAGCTCTTCATAGTGTTCAAGCATATTTGTAAGGAGCACATCATTCTCCTTTTGTGAGAAGCGCACTGCCCTCTTGCGCGCCTCACCAGGCACATGCTTCTTCTTGCATTTGCCAGCACTTTGCTTGACATGTTGTTGTTGCTGTTGTATCACCCCAGATTGGCCAGCTTGTTCCTGTTCCGGAGCATCAACTGTAGGCATCTCTGCACCAGGCTGCCCCTGTGGCACCTGCTCCAGCCTCTCTCCTTGTGTTTCTCATCCAATGGAGGCCTGCTGTTCTTTGCCATTGTCCCCCTATGCAGATACTTTATGCATTGGTTCCATGGTTGTCATCAATGTCACAGTTTTTGCTGTGTTATCACAACCTGAATATCTCACTGCGTTTTGCAAGCACCACCACGTGTACAAGGTGTACAAGGTGCCTAATGCTTGTGTAACGTGCCTTGCACATGTGCAAGGTGCCTTATGTTTATGTTCCATGCCTTGCGCATCTGCAGGGTGCCTTACGTTTACATTCTGTGTCTTGCGCATGTGCAAGGTGCCTTATGCTTATGTTCTGCACCTTGTGCTTGCGCAGGACACCTTATGTTTACATTCCACACCTTGCACATGGGCAGGGTGCCTTACATTTATGTTCCACACCTTCACATGCACAATGCATGGATCATCTGCGCACTGTGCCCTGTGCATGTGCAGAGTGCAGAGAGCGCCTTCACAACATCAAATTAATGCTGCTGTCCATGCGCAGTGATTGAGGCCCAGGTGTATGGTGTTTATTGTCATCAGTTGCCCATCCCCTCCTTTTCCCCCACAGTCCCTATTTGAGGCATAGTGAATTTGCAGATCCTGTCGTCCAAGATGGCTCACTTTGGCTTTGCAGCGAGTGCTGTCCAGTGGTTGTATGATGAAGGAGAACAGCGGTTGCTTGATGAATGAGATGGTATGCCATGGACAGTGGCAAGGGGCAGGAGTCCAGCCCTTAGTAGTACAGACCTGCAGCTGTGGAGGAGCCACAGGCCAGGTATGGGGAGTCACAGCACCGTAGGTGTGTAGAGGTCCACCCCAGATAGCCTCGCCTTTACAGGCCCAGAGCCATGCTCCAGGGCATGCATGAGGACCAGGTCATCTCCCTCTACCGTGTCTGCACAGGAGCTATAAGAGAGTTCTATGAGGATCTAAGATCTGACCTCGAACCTCTGACTGGCCGGTCTCATGCTATATCAGGGTTGGTCAAGCTCCTGACTGCCCTACATTTCTTTGCCTCTGGCTGCTTCCAGATATCAGTGGCTGCAGTTGGTGGAATGAGTCGGCCCACCTTCCCACACTGTCTTCACCAGATTCTGCAGTCATGATCAGCTGGGTATGGAATTACATTGTATTTCCTGACAGTAGGCAACAATGGGAGGCCCTGAACTAGCAATTTGAGCAAATTGCAGGGATATCACACATGATGGGAGCTATTGATTACACACATGTTGCCCTGAATGTGCAGGTTTTTTGTGATGTAAATATGCATATTCTGAATGTGGTTCCTAGGTTTCCAGGGTCCACCCATGACTCCTATATCCTGCATCACTCAGCAATATTCCAACAGTTCGAAAATGGATAGTATGAGGACTGTGTCCTGCTTCCTTAGTTTTTCTATCTACTATGTACATACTGTTTATGAGATAAGGGTTGCACGATCATTTTCACAGATAGGGCAGATTTACATGCGGTTTTGGGTGGAACTTTTATGTCAGGATATCTCATAGCGAAAACAATACCTGGGCTACTGCAGGAATACTGTTTTTATGTCTTTCTTGCTACACACTGGTATTTCTGCCATGGCACATCAAACCAAAGTCAGGGCATTAATGCCTTTCTGTAGCTGCATTACAAATGCACAAAGTACTCTCTTGTTTCATATGTCTGTTATTTAGGTTGTGGGAATTCCTGTTACCGCATGGTAGGTGTCCACTACCACCCCTTAATGTCCTGTTAGCTCCTGCTAAGTGTCCACTAGCACCCTTTAATGCTAGAATGCCTCTGACACGCCCAGCACACTTACTTCACGGTAACCTCTTCTCACTGGTGTGAACGCATGGCAAACATCGCTCCCTTACTGCAGTTTAGTAAACATATACCTTGGTGTCCTTGTGGCATATCTGCTTTATGCCTTCCTTGCCTAGTCTGTGGGCTTCAGTGGGCAGCCTTCTCCTGTTAGGTGTGTCATAGTGTCATGTTCATCATATTTTGTTTTAGTGCATTTTCTGATGCTTCAAGGCATCCTCCATCTTTGGGATAGTGATTCGTGCTGGGGGTCTGATCTCTACGTCACCACACCTTTGTCTCAGACCTGGTTGGGGTGCTTCTTGGTCATCCTGTTGCTTTTTTGGTGGTGTCAGGGTCCAGCCCTTTTGTTTTAGGTATCTTTGTAGAGACATCATGTGCCAGTTCATAGTAACATAGTAAATGTCGGCAGATAAAGACCAGCATGGTCCACCCAGTCTGCCCAGGAATACGGCAAGAGTAGGTGCACCTGACGCTCTGTGCAGGCCACCCCTCCCCATGTCTTTGTTTAGGGGTGGACCCACCACTCCATGTAGGACACCCCTATTTGTTGAGAAGTTAGATGGTTCCGTTTATTTTGTTTTTATCCTGTTGCTGTAAAGGGATCCACTGTGCTTGTCCCATGCTGTTTTGAATTCCGTCACTGTGTTTTCCCCCACCACTTCCATCGGGAGAGCATTCCAAGCATCCACCACCCTTTCAGTGAAAAAATATTTCCTGACATTGCCTTTCAATTTTCCACCTTGCAGCTTCATGTTATGCCCTCTGGTTTTGCAGCTTCCCTGTCTTTGCAAGAGGTTTGTTTGTTCATCGTTCCTCTTTAAGTATTTAAAGGTCTGAATCATATCTCCCCTATCCCTCCTCTCCTCCAAAGTGTACATATTTAGGTCTTCAAGTCTCTTCTCATAAGGTTTCTTACGTAGGCTCCAAATCATTTTGGTCGCCTTCCTCTGAACAGTTTCCAGTCTTTTTACATCTTTTGCAAGATATGGTCTCCAAAACTGTACACAGTATTCCAAGTGAGGCCCCACCAGCGACCTGTACAGTGGCATAAGTACCTCTTCCTTTCTGCTGGTAATCCCTCTTTGTATGCAGCCCAACATCCTCCTGGCTTTTGCCACCGCCTTGTCACACTGTTTTGCCACCTTGAGATCATCAGAGATAATCACACCAAGGTCTTTCTCCTGAACCATGCACACCAACCTCTTGCCCCCTATTGCGTACATTTCCCTTGGATTTCTGCTACCTAAGTGCATGACACTGCACTTTTTCGCATTAAATCGTAATTGCCAAGCATTAGACCATACTTCCAGCTTTTGTAGATCTTTCCTCATGTTATCCACTCCCTCGGGGGAGTCCACTCTGTTGCAAATTTTTGGGTCATCTGCAAAAAGACAGACTTTTCCATTCAGTCCTTCAGCAATATCACTCACAAATACATTGAACAGTGCCGGGCCCAGGACCGAACCCTGGGGTACCCCGCTAATCACCTTTCTTTCATCCGAGTGAGCTCCATGTACCATCACCTTCTGTCGTCTGTCAGTCAACCAATTTCTAATCCAGTTTACCATCTTGGGACCCATCCCAAAGCTACTGAGTTCATGTGGCACTGCTTACATGCAGATGGCCCCTGCTGCCATCCTTTGGGTCATCTGTGGTTCTTTGGTTGGACCTGCTCTTAATTAGGGGTTTGATGGACAGAGTATTGGTGACATATGTGCTCACACCTTTTCTGGTATTACGTGTTTCTTTCTGTAAACAAGGTATTGTATTATCCTTTCCCATCATCCGTTTTCACTATGCTATGAGATGCCTTACCTAATTGTCCACATGACTCCCCATCTTCTTTACATGTTGTTACATCCTGCTATAGACCAGGACTGGCACAGAGGGGATGGATAGTTTTGCAGATCACTATGGGTCACCCATGCATCCACAGTTGTAGTTTTCTGTGCATTTTTGGTGCACACCCCTCCAGACAGATGTTCACAGGCAGGGGTGGCTCTATAACGAGGCCGAGTGAGGTGGTAGCCTCAGGTGGCAACATTTTTGAGGTGGCAAAAATTGCCCCCAAAAAGAACTCCTACTCGGCCTTCAAAAAATTAAAAAAAAAAAAAAAAGGTTGCAGAAACTGCTGCCGCTGCCACAGCAGCAGCGGTAGCATGAAATGCCCCATGGCCGCCACCTCCCTGGAAGAACCCTGACAGCTGCCACTCATTTCCACCCACCCCCGCACTGGCTCATCTTTTACAGAGCCACGGGAAACGGAAACACTCTCCCTTCACGCACCTCTGCAAAGCTGAGCCAGCGCGGGTGGAGGGAAATGAGTGGCAGCTGTCAGGGTTCTTCTGGGGAGGCAGCGGCCGCGGGGCACTTCATGCTGCCGCTGCTGCTGTGGCAGCAGTAGCAACTTCTGCAACCATTTTTTTTCTTCAATTTCTCTTCAGAAGGTCAGGCTAGACTGGGCTGGGTCGGACTGGGGGGGGGGGGGTGTAGCACAGGTAATAGTAATGGGATGATGGGGGGAGGGCTAGGAATGGAGATGGGCTGATGGGGGGGGGGGTTAGAACTGGAAATGGGCTGATGGGAGGTTAAGAATGGAAATAAGCTGATTGGGGAGGAGGGCTAGGACTAGTAATGGGCTATCATGGGGGTTAGAACTGGAAATGGCTGATGTGGGGTTAAGAAAAGAAACAGGCTAATCAGGAGGGGGGCTAGAACTGGTAATGGACTGATTGATGGGGTTAGGCCTGGAATGGACTGATTGGTGGGGTTAGGCCTGGAAATGGGCTGATTAGGGGGGCTAGGACAGGAAATGGGCTGATTGGGGGCTAGGACTGGAAATGAGTTAGGATTGGTAATGGACTAATTGGGGTCTAGGACTGGAGTGGGATGATAAGGGGGATAGGACTGGAAATGGGCTGGGACTGGAAAAGGGCTAATGGGGAGTGGAAGAGAGTGCTGCTGGCCCTCGAAGAAAACTAAGGGCTAAGGCTACAAATGGGCTTGCTGATGCGGGGGGATGGGAGAATAAGACTGGAAGGGAGCAGATACAGAGAGGGTCTGCCAGGGGAAGGAGGGGGCAGGAAGGGAGCTGACACGGGGGAAGGAGGGGGCTGGAAAGGAGCTGATATGGCGGGGGAAGGAGGGAACTGAAATGAATCTGATACCTGGGATGTACTGAAGGGGGACTTGAAGGGAGCTGGCACTTGGGGATGGGAGTGGTAAGTGGCTGGGTAATGGGGAGGAGGCTGGAAGGAAGCTGACGTGCGAATGGCACTGGAAGGGGGATGTACGGTGACTGGAAGGGAGCTGACTGATGGGGGGGTGGCACTGAGAGTGGATAAGAGCTGACACCTGGGATGGTATTTGGACTAGTAGGGGGTGGACAGTGGGGAAGGAGGGGGACTGGAAGGGAATGGAAACCAGTGGCAGTTGTGGAAATTCAAGGCAGTTGACATTGGAAGGTACTGGGAGGGGAGGACTGGAAAGGGGGCTGATACTGGGGAGGGTTACTGGAACTGGAAATGGGCTGATGGAAGGAAGTGAAGAAAACAAAAGAAGAGATAAGAAATGGCAGATGGACCATAGACCACAGAAAGAGAGGTAAGAGAAGACAGAAAGCAGAAGCCTCAGATCCAGACCAGCATGATCAAAGATTTAAATGATCAGACAACAAAGGTAGAAAAAATAATTTTATTTAATTTTAGTGATTGGACTTTGTGCTATCTTTATATTTTACATGGTATTGGGGAAATGCATCTCTTATTTATCTGATGTTGCACTGCATGTGGACTCTGGCTTTTTGAGGTTTTAGTTTAATGTTTGTCTACATATTTTTATTTTTACTTTTGATTGTGGTTACTTATTCTGTACTTGGTGTGGGTGGATGTTGTGAGTGTGTGACTGAGGTCAAGTATTCTGTTAACATGGAGCAATGTCAGAGCAGGGAAGGACAGATCTGCTTAAAGTGCTGGCACCTTTCAGATTGGGCGCATGCCCCCCTCCTCCTCCCCATACCTCCGTCCAGAGCTGCCTGCTCTTTTCCTGCTGCCAATGCTGCCGTGAAAAAAACAGAGGGCAGCAGCAGCAGGGAAAGAGCAGGCAGCACTGGACGGAGGTATGGGGGGAGGAGGGGGAGTGCGCCCGAGTTGCAAGTTGCACAGGGCGCGATTGCAGCTCGGTATGGCCCTGTGTGCAAACATCTTGCATTTCCTTCATCTAATCTAATCGACTTTTTGGTTTGGTTCAGTCCCTGATTGGAGTTCTGAAAAAGCCTTGCACCCCTCTAAGGGACGGGGGCGCCATCTCATTCTTCTCCTTAGGCAGCAGATTGCCTTGAGCAGCCCCTGTTCACAGGTTGGGGATGCTAGAGAGGGTGGCTAGGAATGTGGTTGGTGGTCTGGGTCCTGTCCATCTGCAGATGGACCTATTGATCTTTTAGGTATATGTTGGGGGCCTAGTAGGTTGGCAGTGCTGTGATGCAACTTTTGTATGCACAGGTTGAGTGCCTCATTTGATTGTCAGCAGGCTCTGCTGATACTGCAAGGTACACCACTCTACCATTTGTCACACATCACATCAGGTAAACATTGGATATGGAAGGAAGAAGGAGCCTCAGAATCCAAGGAGGTAGGGGCAATGGTAAAAGTCAACTTCAAACCAAGCCTGATCCTCCTCACATCAACAGCTCTAAAATACTCCTACCAATCGTCTGTTTGATATAATTCCATTTTTTTAAAATAGTGATTCCAAATCAAAAGGGCCCTAAACGACACCAAGGACTTCCGCAGGTCTCTCAAGACCCTCCTGTTCACAGAGTCCTACTGCCAAGTAACATAATATGCCAAGCGCTGATCTCCACTGCAATCGACCCACTGAAATCAATACTCAGATAAGAACTAAATGTAGCCAGTCTGTATGTTTGTATGTCTGACCCCTTTCCTGTTAAATGTATCCCTACAATCTGTGTTAACCACTTTGATTGAAGGATAAAGTGGCATACAAAACTGGCTAAATAAATAAACAATCAGTAGTAGCTGCCCCCTGCAAACTCTCAGAGCATAACACATGCTAGAAAAAAACAAAAAAAGGAACACCTATCTTCCCAAGCCACCGCCTTCTACAGGCTTCCAATCACCGTTGATAATTCTTGCTGCTGAAAATCCTGCTGCTGATACTCTAGCAGCAGGATTTTCAGTGGTGACTGGGAGCCTGTAGACGGAAGATAGATGTTCCTTATTTTGTTTTTTCTAGCATGTGTTATGATCTGAGAGTTTGCAAGAGGCAGTTACTACTGATAATTTTGATTTGGAATCACTATTTTAAAAAAATGGAATTACGAGTATATCGAAAAGGCGATTGGTAGGAGTATTTTAGAGCCGTTGATGTGAGGAGGATCGAGCCTGGTTCCAAGTTAACTTTTCCCATTGCCCCTATCTCCTTAGATTCTGAGGCTCTTTTCTCCTTCCACATCCAATGTTTACCTGATGTGATGTGTGACAAATGGTAGAGTGGTATACTTTGCAGTATTCGTATGATTTACATTCTGGAGTTGATCTTTTTGGGCTTGTGCATGCTGTGCTGCACAGAGTCATGGGATGGGGTGGTAGGGGTTATATTCAGGTGTCATATGCAGGGATGTTTCTTTGTGGACACAGTGGTGGCTGCATGGGGCAGTATCCCTTTGGAGGTGGTGCTATTGTAGACAGTATCAGACTTCATGGGACATGGGACTGATACCAGGGTTCTCCCAGGGGACTGGTGTGGTGGTTGGTAGTGGGAGACAGTCTAGGTTAGCCATGTGTTGTCTTTACTAGCATTATGTGTCTATGTTTCCACTGTGCTGTGTTTTGGCTGAGAGTATAGGGCCATGAGGATAAAGCGGAATTGCTTAACAAATATTTCTGTTCTGTGTTCACAGATGAAGAACCAGGAGCAGGACCTCAGAAAACACCCACAAACAGGAACAGAAGCGAGGGACATCTTGAAAAATTTTCAGAAGACTGTGTTCGTGAACAAACTAGCTCAACTTAAAGTAGACAAAGCGATGGGACCAGAAGGGATACACCCTAGAATACTGAGGGAACTTGGGGACGTTCTAGCAGCTCCACTGACGGACCTTTTCAATGCATAGTTGGAGTCGGGAGTGGTGCCAAAGGAATGGAGAGAGGCTCATGTGGTGCCTTTACACAAAAGTGGAAGTAAGGATGTGGTTGAAAACTACAGGCCGGTTAGTTTAACTTCGGTGGTGAGTAAATTATTGGAAACGCTGCTGAAAGAGAAAATAGTGAGGTTTCTGGAGTCCAGTGGATTACAGGATCCGAGGCAGCATGGATTCACCAGAGGCAGGTCTTGTCAGACAAATCTGATTGATTTCTTTGACTAGGTAACCAGGGAGTTGGACTGAGAGAGAGCCCTAGATGTGGTGTATTTAGATTTCAGTAAAGCCTTTGACACTGTTCCTCACAGGCGACTTATAAACAAACTGAGCACCCTAGGGATGGACCCTAAAGTTACTGCTTGGGTTAGAAATTGGTTGGGTGGGAGGCGACAAAGAGTACAGGTAAATGGGGCTCACTCTGAGGAGAAGGATGTTACCAGTGATGTGACCCAGGGATCTGTCCTTGGTCCGATTCTTTTTAACATCTTTGAAGCGGGTGCGGGACCACGTGCGGAGGCTCGATGTGGGGCCTCATTTGCATAATGGGTCTCATTTGCATAAATATTTGCATAATGTTAGCATATTCATTAAAAGGCATGTTGATTAAAAGTTAGTGTATGGATAAAGAAAGACTAAAATATTTCTACATTACTATAATCCAGTGCCAACCGCCAGGCACATTAGGAACTACTACAAACACTGCCCATTTAGAACCCACAGCAAACCTGCCGTATCGTAACAATACTACCAGGACTCACAAAGTACCATACTCTACCTATCAAAAGGCAACAGTGCAAATATTAGAAACAGAGAAATATGATGACAGCAAAAGACCACATGGCCTATCTAGTCTGTCCTTCCTTATCAACAACTGCAACAGTCCCCTTTTTTCCTTTAGAGATCCTCTGTGTTTGTCCCATGCTTTTTTGAATTCAGATACTGTCCTCATCTTTACCACCTCCACTGGGAGACTATTCCATGGATCCACCACTCTTTCTGTAAAGAAATATTTCCGCATATCACTCCTGAATCTATCCACCTTCACCTTCACCCTCATCCCATGTCCCCTCGTAGCAGAACTTGCTTTCAATTGAAAGAGGCTCTCCCCCTCTAAATATATGCCACAGAGGTATTTAAATATCTCAATCATCTCACCTCAATCCCGCCTTTCCTCTCAGGTGTACATATTAAGATCCTTAAGTCTGTCCTCATATGCTTTATAATGAAGACCACTAACCATTTTAGTAGACACCCTCTGCACCGACTCCATCCTGTTTATATCCTTTAGAAGGTGCGGTCTCCAGAATTGCACACTATACTCCAAATGAGGTCTCACCAAAGACTTATACAGAGGCACTATCACCTCCTTTTTTTCTGCTAGCCATTCCTCTCCGTATGCACCCAAGCATCCTTCTAGCTTTTGCTGTCGCCTTTTCTACCTATTTAGCTACTTTAAGATCATCAGATACAACCACGCCTAGGTCCTGCTCTTTTTTAGTGGACAAAAGTACTTCACCCCCTATGCTATAATGCTCCCTTGGATTGTTGCAGCCCAAATGCATGACCTTACATTTTTTAACATTAAATCCCTGCTGCCAAATTCTAGGCCATTCTTCAAGCTTAGCTAAATCCCTCCTCATGTTTTCTACACCTTCCTGGGTGTCTACTCTATTGAAGATTTTGGTATCATCCGCAAAAAGGCAAACCTAACCCGACAGCCCTTCCGCTATATCACTAACAAAGATGTTTATTTATTTATTTATTTATTTATTTAATGCTTTTATATACTGCGCTCTTTAAAATCAGTGCGGTTTACAGATAACATTTTGTGCAGAGTAGGAAGAGCCTGCTTTGCACTTATAGTGAACAGGGTTGTACAACTTGGAGAGATAACAGGGAAAAAAATATAGAGGCTATATACAGACTATATGCATATAATGGTGGCTGCTCTGCGGCTATAATGTCATGGCTTGTTGTGAGTGCTATGTGCAAGGATGTGGATTATTTGTTGGGTTGATTGTGAGGTGAGAGCGGGTGAGAATGTATTGTTGGCCTGGGCATAGTGTAGAAGAAAGAGGTGGTGCTTTAGTGTCTTTCTAAATTGGACAAGATCAGTGATCATGCGGATGGCCACTGGGAGCTTGTTCCAGCAGGTGGGTGCGTAGAACCTAAACCCTCTGTTTCTTGTAGTGTTGGTGCATTTTGTTACTTCACTAGGGGTTAAAAAGAATCGGACCAAGGAGAGATCCCTGGAGCACACCACTGGTAACATCCTTCTCTTCAGAGTGAACTCTATTTACCTGCACTCTTTGTCGCCTCCCACCCAACCAATTTCTAACCCAAGCAGTAACTTTAGGGTCCATCCCTAGGGTGCTCAGTTTGTTTATAAGTCGCCTGTGAAGAACAGTGTCAAAGGCTTTACTGAAATCTAAGTACACCACATCTAGGGCTCTCCCTTGGTACAACTCCCTGGTCACCAGGTCAAAGAAATCAATCAGATTTGTCTGACAACACCTGCCTCTGGAGAATCCATGCTGCCTCGGATCCTGTAATCTACTGGACTCCAGAAACCTCACTGTTTTCTCTTTAAGCAGTGTTTCCAATAATTTACTCACCACCGAAGTTAAACTAGCTGGCCTGTAGTTTTCAACCACATCCTTACTTCCGCTTTTGTGTAAAGGCACCACATGAGCCTCTCTCCAGTCCTTTGGCACCACTCCCGACTCCAATGAGGCATTGAAAAGGTCAGTCAGTTTTGCTGCTAGAACGTCCGCAAGTTCCTTCAGTATTCTAGGGTATATCCCATCCGGTCCCATCACTTTGTCTACTTTAAGTTCAGCTAGTTTCTCTCTAACACCGTCTTCTGAAAATTGTTCAAGATGTCCCTCGCTTCTATTCCTGTTTGTGGGTGTTTTCTGAGGTCCTGCTCCTGGTTCTTCATCTGTGAAAACAGAACAGAAATATTTGTTAAGCAATTCCGCTTTATCCTCATCAGCTTCTACATTTTCCTCCCCTTCACCCTTGAGTCTGACAATACCACTTTTGCCCTTCCTCTTCTCACTAACATATCTGAAAAATGTCTTATCCCCCCATTTTATTGCATTGGCTATTTCCTCCTCTTGTTGAATCTTTCCTTTCCTGATTACTTTGCTAGCTTCTCTAAGTTTTTCCAAATATAGATGCCTGTCTTCCTCTCTCTGTTGTATTTCATGAAGGCCTCCCTCTTTTTCTTCACCTTTTCAGCTACTTCTTTCGAAAGCCATAGGGGTCTCCTTTTCCTTTTACCTTTAGTTACCATTTTAACAAAAAGGCTGGTTGCCCTTAAAATATCCACTTTCAGTTTTGCCCACTGTTTTTCTACATTCCCCAGCTGTTCCCATTCCGCTAACGACTCCCTGAGGTATTGGCCCATCTTGGCAAAGTTAGTCTTCCTAAAGTCTAAGACCCTCACCTTTGAATGGATTCTAACAGCCCTAGTCTTAATACTGAACCATACCATCTGGTGATCACTGGATGCAAAATGATCTCCCACTATAACATCAGAAACACTTTCCCCATTGGTAAGCACCAAGTCCAGTATGGTTCCTTCACGTGTGGGGTCTGTTACTAATTGCCTGAATATTTCTCTCTTTAGAGAATCCAGGATCTCTTTATTTCTAGATGATACTGCAGCAGGAATGTGCCAATCAACATCTGGCATATTGAAATCCCCTATCAGTAGCACTTCCCCTTTCCTAGCAATGCTGCGTATGTCTTCAATTTACTCTCTGTCCACCTCTTCCTCTTGTGAGGGAGGTCTGTATATCACGCCAATGCAAATAGATTTCTCTTTCCCTCTTTCTAATTTAACCCACAATGCCTCCTCTTTCTCTTTTAAGCTTGGTAATTCCAAAGCTTTAATAGTATTTTTTACATATAGTGCCACTCCTCCTCCCCTTCTTCCTACCCTGTCCTTTCTGAATAAAATATAGTCAGGTATAGTTACATCCCAGTCATGGTTTTCTGTGAACCATGTTTCTGTAACTGCCACTAAATCCAAGTCGGCCACTCCCACCAAAGCTGCAACATGCTACGGGCATTTATACACACTGCTTTCCATATGTTACCCCTGTTACCCATTTCCATAAAGGTATTTAATGTATCACTTACCTGGGGGCTTTGTTCACCCATCCCCAATGAATCTAGTTTAAAGCCCTCTTCAGTAGATTAGCCAGTCTACTACTGAAGACCTGTCGACCTTTCTTGGACAGATTGATGCCATCTCAGAGAATACCAATATATCTCCTACTGGGGAAAGAGAACAAGTGGCAATGTCAAATAGAAACTACATTTCTATTTGACATTGCCACTTGTTCTCTTTCCCCAGTAGGAGATATATTGGTATTCTCTGAGATGGCATCAATCTGTCCGTAATCCCCCACCGTAAAACACCTGATGTTCCATGTAAACAGCACTGATATCGAAGAGCGCAGTATATAAGAGAAATAAATAAATAAATACATGAACAGAATACCTCAGCTCGGTTACACATGCAGAACATAGACCGTCACCAAACAAAGAACAAGGGATCACAATTTAGAAATAGGCATGGCAGTAATATTGTAAAACAGTCAAAAGGTAGCTGACAGTCTGGAGTGGCAGGACTCAGTGGATAATGTTTCCCCTGCTGGACAGTTAGCTACTAGTAGTCCATCTCCACAGCTCAAATGGTGTGTGCACCATCACAGCTCTCTCAAAGTCTGTTTATGCATCCATGGTGTGCACATTGAGGTGTGTGACATCTTATGATGATGATGGGAGAATCCATAGTAAGGGAATGGCAAAACTTGGTTGTGGCAAGGAGTCATGCCACCCAGGCAGTGGATCCTATCACCAGGTTAGTGTGTACCCTCTGCATGCACCAATCCCCCACGTGAATAGCAATGTCCAGCATAGGCATGCACTCCTCAACCTAAGTTCAATCATTGTATGCCACCCCTTCTCAGGGATCATCTCATGTTGTTGCTGTGTCCTCCAACATGTGGGTGATGGTGACCGCAGATGCACTGTAGGTCACTTTGTTGTTTGTGGGCCATGCTCTGTGGAAAGAGAACTAGAAAGGTTTTTAGGACATACATCACACGTCATGAGATGCCATCCCCGTGACTGCAAATTTAATATGTCAATTAGGAAACATCTAACATTCAATCATAACATTTCCATGACACAGCTGACATTGAAGGTGTAGGACATTACAAACTATCAGTACAGAGTATGTTCACATCTGCACATGCACATAGACATGTCCATGGGCACATGTTACAGGTGTGTCATAGGTCCCCATCATGTCTATCAGTGCTGCTGGATACTGACCTCTCAATGAATTCTGAGTACCAAACCAGCAAATCACATACAAGATATATGATGATAGTCACACATGATCAAATTTATAGGTCATCTGCTGTGTGGTGCATGTGTTGGACAGGGACTAGCTGAAGATGTCATTGTGTCCAAGCTGTCATCCCACACACAGACGTGATGTTTGAAAGGTGTTGCAGTAGTCTGTGTGCATGTGAAATCATCATTGCCTCTTCTCAAAACTATGCCATCATGTGTCAAACATGAATGCTGAGGCATTCAGATTTGGCATTAGACAAAACGTATGTCATTTATCAACACAGAACACAATGCCTGACATGATCACACCAGTCACAGGGCAGCATCTGAAATGTAAAAAAAGCACTGTGGCTATCTGTAAAGGGCTGATCAGACCTCATACCAGGAACAAATACTGAACATATGCTTGCACAGTGTATTAGCACAATGTGACTCACAATCCACACATACTGTAATATAAAACACATGTGCACCTGGTAGCATTCTCCCTGTCTGTCACAAATTTGAGGTCAGTAGGAGCAATGGCATCAGCCTATCCAAGGATACAATTATGTTGGCTGCCTCCACAATGTAATGAAAAAGTATATGCAATGTTCAACACTACAACTACTATCATTTCTGTACACCCACATCTTAATTGGTAATGTCCGCCGAACGGTGGTGTCAAATTAACAACTGCTGAAATAAAGATGGCCATATAGATGTTAATTTATAGTGTCATGTAGTGGATCTTCCAGAAGCTATGGATCTAGGTAAAACTGAAGAAAGTGTGTCTGAATCTGACAGCATAGAAAAGCACATGGCCCAGGGTTGCCATGAGCAACGTAAACAAAGAGTGTCACGAGGAGAGAGAACACGCCCAAACTACAAACAAGCTACGAGCTCAGTATGTAATGAGAGGCAGTTGGATGGGGGCGGGGTGCAGTTAAGCCCTAGGACACATGCACATAAAAATCACTTACCAGAAGATAGAGGGGGACGTAATCTCAGAGCAGGAACAACCCTCGGGAAAGTAGAGGAAAGCAGCATTCTTAGCAGACACAGCTACCGGACTGAAGGAAGCCTTGGTCAGAGGACTGGTAGGGGAACCAGTTGGAGAAAAGGATGAGAGGCAAGTGTCCAAGTGGAATGCTGCAGGTCCATAGAAAGAAAGACGTCCTGGCCCGAGGACATTTATATGTCAGAGAGAAAGCAAAGGGAAAAAGGCAGGAGAATGCAGTCATGCTGTGGAAGCCTTATTGACCCAGCTGTGCTGAGAAGTTCCTGTGTGAGAAGGCCGGAAGGTAGGCTGTATAAACCTGGTAGAAGAGGAACTGAATGTAAAAGTTTTCCCTGTGACTTCCAGAGTTTGTGGGGCTCTCCTATAGCAGACTCCAGTATATGTGGTAATCTTCCATCCTACTCTGTAGCAACGGGGGAAGGGAAGTCTCGAGGCAGAGAGGAGAGATTGCCCTTTGGAAGGATTTATAATAACCCACAAGAATGCTTAGCTGAGGGTGAAGGTGAAGAAATGCAAACAGAATTTCTTATGGAATAAACCCCAGAAGAACAAATGGATTGTACGCTGTCTGTAGCAGATCATGTCACATCTCTATGCTAGAATAGCTGTTAAGAGTTTTGGTAAAACAGCGTTGAAAGCAAGAGAGTTATCCTTTGGTTAAAAGGGCCTGCTGCCGTTACGTTTTGTTCTACTAGTTGTTTATGAGAGCTGAAGATAGAAGCTGTTTCTGTTCCTGTTTTGTTTCATTTTTGTACCAGAAGTATGGTCATTTTTGTTCCTGTTTTTCTTGCAAATGAATCCACCCGGAAGGGGAAATAAAATCCTGTCTTTTGCCTAAACTCCACTCGACTACAACTCATTCCTTGCCTAGTAGAGGGACTACAACACCCACAAGGCAGTGCAGGGCTAACTGCACTATCCATATTGCTAGGTTTGGACACGCCCAGGCTGACCTACCCCCATGCTTTTGCCTCTGGGGAGGGTTACTGGTGACAGGTTGGCGTAGTTTTTCGGATTTCTTTTGCTTGAAAAAATAAAGGACACTTTATAGAAACATCAGGAAACACCAGTTTAAGTGGAGAAACTGCTATCCTGTCTGTGGAAGAATCGTCAGAGGAGTTTCGCTGGCAGACCGGCCAGGTGGACCAGGAGACCTTTCTCAATGCCTGAGTCTACACAGTGCCGAGGTAAAAGTGGCTAGGCACGGGTGTGGGCGGACACTGGGTGAGAAAGGGGAACTACTGTCCTGCAGAAAATAGACGGGGTTTAAAAAAGAAAACCATAGTGCCGCACTTGGTGGGCCTTTCTTTTTCTTTGGTGTCTTTGCAGGTATCGTGGACTCCAAGATGGATCCCCAGGACGTAATGCAGTGGATGAAGATCCAATGGGAGAAACAAATGGAGCTGGCGCGTTATACACAGGAGCAGACTGCTGCAGCAATAAGGGAGCAGCAAAAGCCACTTATGGAACTGTTGGAGACTATGCTAAAGAGACCACAGGACGTGAAAGGAACTATTCCCTCGGTGATCAAGGGGGTAGGACTGCAAAGTTTTGGTGCATTTACATTGGGACAATTAACCACCCATGATAATCTGGACGATTTTATTGATGCTTTTGAGCGAATAGCAGAGGCGGTTAAATGGCCTGAAGAGCAGTGGACTGTACGTTTTGCAATGTCACTCACTGGGGAGGCTCTAGCAGCCTATAAAACACTTCCGGCTGCACTTGCTTCAGATTACTTGGAAGTAAAGAAGGCTGTAAAGGACAGGCTGGGGTTAACTCCAATGCATTATAAACGCATGTTCAGGGAGGCAAGGCTAAAACCTAGGGAGACTCCCAAAGCATTATTTCAACGGCTGAAGGGTCTAGCCTGGAAGTGGTTGGCTCCAGAGAGGAGAACTCTTGAGTCAGTATTGGATACAATCATCATGGAGCAGTTCATGCAGGCTGTACCTCCAGAAGTGAAGGCTTTTCTGACTCTACAAAGTTGCCAGTCTACTGAAGAGGCAGCCAATCTCACCGAGAGATATTTTGAAGCAGAGATGGCTGGCTCCTCAAAAACAGGTGTTTTACAAGTAGCTGGTGTTGCAAACTTTGATAAAGCAGAAAAGTACCAAAAGATTAGAGTACCTAATGTTGATGTTTTACCTGTGTGCAAAGGCAAATGCTATAACTGTGGAAAGGCAGGGCATTTTCATGAAGATTGCAGAGAGCGAACAGTCCTGGTATCTGGTGGTGAAAAACAGATACAAGAAGGATTTCTTCTAAGAGTACAAGTTGAGGGCATTGAAGCTCTGGCACTACTTGACTCCGGTGCTGACCAGAGCATGGTTTCGAGCAAGCTCTGGCAGACCATTGAGGCCCGGCTGCAGTCAGCACCGAGTCAAGCAGAGGGGCAAGTAAGAATACGATGTGTGCACGGGGCATCGTCGTATTATCCCCTATATAGGCTGTCCGTGAAAGGGTTAGGCATGGAAAAAGAGGTGAAAGTAGCCATAGTCCCAAAGCTACCGCATGACATCATCCTGGGTAGAGACTGGCCTCCATTCTGTAAAGGAATGGTAAAAGGTTTGAATACTAGAACAGGCCTTGTATCCACCCGGTCCCAGGCCGGAACCTCAGGGGTCAGGGAGGTGTCACCGGATAGAAAAGAGTCTCCGGAGCAAGAAAAAGGATTAGAGGAGGAAGTGTCTAATGCCCTTCCCATCCATGAGGATTTAATCCATGCCCCTTCTAAAAAGAGTAGAAAGGAAAAGGCCGAGAGGCGTCAGGAGAGGCGTCGCAGGACCCAAGGGAGGGCTGAGCTAGAAGCCGGAGAAGGGTTGCCCTGGGTACCTGCAATGCTGGTCCAAAGGTTTCCTTCCTTTCCAGAGGAATAGCAGGCCGACCCCGCTTTAAAACGAGCGGTGGAGTGGGCCCAAGAAAATAGAAACATGCTTCCCAGGTTTTTCTTGGAGAAGGAAGCCTTGTATAGGGAAAGCAGTGACCCACGTACAGGAGCCGTGTGAAAACAATTGGTGGTGCCAACAACATTTAAGGCTGTAGTTCTACGCTTGGCACACGATCACCCAGTGGGTAGTCATAAAGGGATTCAGGGCACATTAGATGAAATACTGGCCCGTTTCTACTGGCCAGGAGTCTTTAAAGAGACAAAAAAATATTGTGAATCCTGTCCCACTTGTCAGAGGGTTTCTGTGATAAAACCGAAGGCCGTACCTATGATACCTACGCCCACCATATCGATGCCAATTCGCCGTATAGCGATGGACATCGTGGGACCCCTGGTTAGAACACCAAGGGGCTTTCAATACATTTTAGTGGTAGTAGACCAAGCCACACGTTTACCCTGGGCAATACCTTTGAGAAATACCTCAGCCAGAATAATAGCCCTTGAGTTAGTAAGATTATTCTGTGAGGTTGGTTTTCCCCAGGAGGTACTTACAGATCAGGGGAGTAATTTTCTGTTAAAGCACTTAGCTATGGTGTGGGAGGCTTTTGGCATACATCACGTAAGGACAGCTGCGTATCATCCGCAGTCCAATGGACTAGTAGAGCGGATGAACCAGTCCATAAAACAAATGCTAAGAAGAGGCCTGAAGGGAGAGATGTCTGAGTGGGACACTCTACTCCCATTTGTACTATATGCATGTCGGGAGCGCATACAAGCATCCCTGGGGGCATCACCCTATGAACTTTTGTTTGGATGAGCCCCGAGGGGGATTTTAGATATCCTGAATGAGCAGTGGGTAGAGCCAGATATACAGGAAGTTGGGGTACCTCAGTTTC
The DNA here is from genome assembly GCA_033557465.1 of Ichthyophis bannanicus. NCBI lineage: Eukaryota > Metazoa > Chordata > Amphibia > Gymnophiona > Ichthyophiidae > Ichthyophis > Ichthyophis bannanicus. The sequence goes on along the minus strand of CM066036.1, from coordinate 298,830,480 downwards.
TGAAAGACCTGAGGAGTCGCCTAGAAAGGACATCAAAAACATCAGTGGAAAATTTACAGGCCAGTCAGCAGTGTCAAAAACGCTATTATGACAGAGGGACAAAACCTCGACAATTGGCTGTGGGGGACAAAGTAATAGTCCAAGTAGCTGACCCGGGACCCAAATTTGAATCCCGATGGAAAGGGCCTTGCACGGTGGTAAAAAGAGTATGGCCCGTCTCGTATGCTGTGGAGAATGATAGGGGGCGCCGCCAGATATACCACTTGAATGTCCTGGCAGGAAAGGTCAGCAACAGCTAGTTTAACCAGTATAGAGAAGCGCATGAGCACCCGGGCAGAGATTACGAGCTGTCTGCTTGAAAATTCGGCAGCCCATAATATTTTAAGGGGGGGATCTGTCATGTAGTGGATCTTCCAGAAGCTATGGATCTAGGTAAAACTGAAGAAAGTGTGTCTGAATCTGACAGCATAGAAAAGCACATGGCCCAGGGTTGCCATGAGCAACGTAAACAAAGAGTGTCACGAGGGGAGAGAACACGCCCAAACTACAAACAAGCTCCGAGCTCAGTATGTAATGAGAGGCAGCTGGATGGGGGCGGGGTGCAGTTAAGCCCTAGGACACATGCACATAAAAATCACTTACCAGAAGATAGAGGGGGACCTAATCTCAGAGCAGGAACAACCCTCGGGAAAGCAGAGGAAAGCAGCATTCTTAGCAGACACAGCTACTGGACTGAAGGAAGCCTTGGTCAGAGGACTGGTAGGGGAACCAGTTGGAGAAAAGGACCAGAGGCAAGTGTCCAAGTGGAAAGCTGCAGGTCCAGAGAAAGAAAGACATCCTGGCCCGAGGACATTTATATGTCAGAGAGAAAGCAAAGGGAAAAAGGCAGGAGAACGCCGCCGTGCTGTGGAAGCCTTATTGACCCAGCTGTGCTGAGAAGTTCCTGTGTGAGAAGGCCGGAAGGTAGGCTGTATAAACCTGGTAGAAGAGGAACTGAATGTAAAAGTTTTCCCTGTGACTTCCAGAGTTTGTGGGGCTCTCCTATAGCAGACTCCAGTATATGTGGTAATCTTCCATCCTACTCTGTAGCAACGGGGGAAGGGAAGTCTCGAGGCAGAGAGGAGAGACTGCCCTTTGGAAGGATTTATAATAACCCACAAGAATGCTTAGCTGAGGGTGAAGGTGAAGAAATGCAAACAGAATTTCTTATGGAACAAACCCCAGAAGAACAAATGGATTGTACGCTGTCTGTAGCAGATCATGTCACATCTCTATGCTAGAATAGCTGTTAAGAGTTTTGGTAAAACAGCGTTGAAAGCAAGAGAGTTTTCCTTTGGTTAAAAGGGCCTGCTGCCGTTACGTTTTGTTCTACTAGTTGTTTATGAGAGCTGAAGATAGAAGCTGTTTCTGTTCGTGTTTCATTTCATTTTTGTACCAGAAGTATGGTCATTTTTGTTCCTGTTTTTCTTGCAAATGAATCCACCCGGAAGGGGAAATAAAATCCTGTCTTTTGCCTAAACTCCACTCGACTACAACTCATTCCTTGCCTAGTAGAGGGACTACAACACCCACAAGGCAGTGCAGGGCTAACTGCACTATCCATATTGCTAGGTTTGGACACGCCCAGGCTGACCTACCCCCATGCTTTTGCCTCTGGGGAGGGTTACTGGTGACAATAGATATGGGGTATATGTCTGCATGGCATATAGGTTTAGAGCAATTTAGGTTGTAAGACAAGGAAACATCACACATGTCAAATGCTGTCCAGTGCCCACAGTGTATGCATGCCAAGTGACACAACAGCATCAGCACAGAAGGCAGTTATGTTTGTGGAACATGTTAAATGCATACCTCTGATTAGACTGTGTATTATGCACCAGTGACACGTAACTGCCATGTTGTCATCTGTATGAATCTGTAAAACAGTCGGCTGCATGTAGATCCACTTGCCCAAAGTAGTTCCCTCACCACACCAGCAAGAGTGACAGCCTGGCAAGCATATTCTGTATAGTCACAAACATAGCAGAGACCCATATGTTAGGATGTCGTCCTGAAGCACACAGGCTAGCATGCACATTTGTACTGATGTGCATCTCCCCACCTACACAGTGCTTACATGAGAAGAGCTCCTCTATCAGATGTTGCCGGATTGCTGTGCCCACACATGTGTTTCCACGGCCATGTGCAGGTGGGCACGCTGGATCATCTTCCAGATCCGGATTAATGTCAGCTGGGATATTATGCCTGATAGCAATGTTGTTCAGGATGCAACAGGCCAGAATTATCTTTGCCACAGTCAGGGGTCTGTATTGTAAGGCCCTGCCGGTCTTATCCAGACACCTGAAGTGACTCTTTAATGCGCCAAAGGTGCACTCGATGACAGAACGGCTGGAGGCATGGGTCTCATTGTACCTCATCTTTGCAGGTGACCATGGAAAATGCACAGGGGTCAGCAACCAGGCCCGACACCCATATCCAGCATCACCTGCAGAAAGAAAAGTAGAAGGTTCAGCAAGTAAGATATGTTTAAATACAATGTCTGTATGTACATACCGGTACCTCTCCATTGCAGCTTTCCCTTCCCCATCACACACACACACACACACACACACACACACACACACACACACACACACACACACACACACACACACACACAAATTATGTAGCTGTAACATCAACATAAATTATGTAGCTGTAACATCAACATCAATAATGACATAAACACATAGCAGCTTTTGACGCTTGCAGGGTAGTACCTGGGGGGATCCAAGATGGCGTCTTGAACGGTGTGTTGAGCGTCACGGAGTTTTTCTTTATGGGGAGAAAGCGGAAAACTAAAGGGGCTAAACAGCCTGTAGCCCCTCAAGCTTCGACGCCTTTACCTGAAGTGGTGGTTGGCCCACTTGATTCCTTTTTTTCGCAGTTTCCGCGACAGAGACCAGAGGGAGGAAATTGCCCGGCTGGGCAGCATTTGGAGGAGACCTCATCCTCTGCCTCGGGTGTCGATCTTCAGTCTCCCGGCTCGGTTCGAGCCTTGAAGGTGCCCCGACAGAGCAGTGGTGCTCTGGAAAGCGTGGGGGCCAGCGTTGAGACGTTGGGCTCTGTTGGAAACGAGAGCCTGGGTACGGGAAGTGCCTTGAGCTCTGTTCTCCTCCACGAGAAACATCATGAAATCGAGGCTGTGTCGGAAATGGCAGAAGGTGGAAAAGGCTTGGTTCCTGACCCATCGGCTCCTTCCTCTCTGATGACTGGGGCTATGGTGAGTGGTCCCGTTGAAGAACCCGGTCCTTCTGGGCCTTTGGCTCCTCTGGAGGTTATCACATTGGAGGTGATTTGGGCTGCTATAATGCAGCTCCGTGAGGAACTATCTCCCCGTATGGCATCATTGGCTTTACAAGTTTCTACCAATACTGAAGATCTTAAAGATGGAATGACAAATATTAACGCTTTGCAGTCTCAGGTTGCTGATTATCAGGTTAAATTTGGGACTGTGGAAAATGATGTGGTGACTCTTAAAAAAGTTCATTTACCTATATTATCTAAGATGGAAATTTTAGAAAATGCAGCTCGTGTGGCAAATATTCGCTTAGTTAATTTTCCTAAAGTTGCTTTAACATCTGCAAGGGATATGTTTAGGAAATATATGATTGAAATTTTGGATATACCCCCTTAATCCCACCCTCCGGTGGTCAAAATGTATTATTTGCCTACTGGGAAGAAAGGGGTTGGGCAGGGGGAAATTGAAGGTTTGTCTAAATTTGATGTGTTAAATGTTACTGAGCTTTTAGAGTCCTCACAGGAAGAACAAGCTACACCTTCAACTTTGTTGGTTACTTTAGCGTTATTGTCTGATAAAGAATGGCTCATGAAAATATTTTTTAAGAAAAGTAATATGATGTTTAAGGGATTGAAAGTACGCATGTTTCCGGACTTGTCCAGGGAGACCCAGAGGAGGCGACGTGAGTTTCTTCTGTTTCGACCAGGGATTCAGCAATTGGGAGGGCTTTTTTTCTTGAAATTTCCTTGCAAATGTTTGATTAGATATCAATCCAATTCCTATATATTTTATGAGCCCTCCCAGTTGCTGTGTTTCATCAATGCTCGGCTTTCGGAGAGGGGGGTCGAATCTCTGCCTGTTCCGTTATGAGCGTTTGTAGAGTGTCTCCATGTAACACACCTGTATTTTCCTGTACAATTTTGTGGTTTTGATATGTTTTCCCATTGTAGGATCCCTTTTTTTCGAGGGCTAGTGCGGATGGATACACTTGGGGTAATTTCCTGTAATGCTATTGGGGGTTATGAATTTTTTCTTTTTCTGGTAATCCACTCCTTTTTCTGTTCAAGATGTTTTTCTTGATAAGTTTTTGTAATTCTATAAACTTTAATTTAAAAAAAAGAAACCCACATAGCAGCTTTTGTTGGCATGTGTCCCTTATCCACCGCCTCTCAGACGAATGTGAGACATACCAGTGATAATAAGTAATGATGGCAACACACATATCCATACCCATCTCCAACACATAAATAACCTATCAAACAGAAAATGCATGAACACCAGTTGCAAAGGACTGAACCATACCTAGCACAAATAGGGATACACCACCAAGGCTGGCAGATGTACATGTGCGTATCCAGGTCATGAGAGGTGTAACCAGCAGATTTGCTGCCGACAACATGTTGCTGAACAGGACATGATGAGCATATCACATGTGCAGATATCTGTAGAGTCTAAAATGACTGTCAAATAGAGCAGCAGTCTGGAATTTATATCTAAACATCATGGCTGCTTGGTACCACAAATAACATACTCAAAACAAATGCCAGACAGATGTCATTGTTAAAACACAAAAAGGGATGTGAACATCATTCTGCAAATAGTGACATGCTGAGATAGTAGTCACAGGTACCAGACATTGGAGATTACCACCACCAAAACTTAAATAAGAAAACAAGGGGGTACCATGTGTAGTTGCTGCCCAGCCACAGAAAGGCATGGATACTATGGCTGTGCTGTGATATGCCATAGCAGAAACACAAGTGTGTAGAATATCATAGAAAACTGCAGTGCACCTGCAGTAGGCCATGTGTTATTTGTGTCATGAGATATGCAGACATAAAGGTGCTACCCAAAACCACCTGTGACCCTGGCCCATCTGTGATAGTCATCATGCACCCCAAATCACCCTAACAGCATGTGCATAGTAGACAGCAAACATACCCACCCAGCAGGACACAGTCCTCATACTGTCCACTCTCAAACAACCCCCCTCCATACAACTTCACCCAACCTCACTCTATTACTCAAGCTTTACAAACATGGGAATATCACCCTTCTGCCTCACCCTCCTATACCGTTCATCCCTCTTGATACACTGCCTCTCAACCCACCTCTCCTTTCCCTCCTCTATTCCCATCATTCACCTCCCAAGTCCCATATCTCACTACACCCCAACCCCACATTACAACTACCAGTTCAGGAGACAATCCCGACTGCTTCACATTCCCACCTCACCCCCTACTGAAACCCTAATTCCTAATAACTCTCATCTCACCCAATCAATTAGATGCAGTCTAATCAATGCACACTCGGCCCACAATAAAATTCAAACTCTTGATGACCAAGTCACTGACAATGCAATTGACCTTCTCTGCATCACTGAGACCTGGTTAACCAAAACAGACAATGTTCTACTCAACCAGCTCAATACCAACACCCATAACATTCACAACTGCCCTCACACCACCAGCAGAAGAGGAGGAGTTTGCATCCTATCCAACAAGCAATTAGGCTTCATCTCCACTAGCACATCATCTTCTCATGGTATGGACACCCTTACCATAAACAATAAGTGCCTCATCATCTGTCTCGAATACAGAGCACCACACCACAAGGCAGACCAGCTGGACTCTCTTCTTGAAGCAGTATGTTCCTATATCCCATGCAAACAGCATCTTATACTATACTTGGAGACCTTAACCTCCCCTCAATGAACTCTACTCACAGAATGCCTTCCTCCAAGCCATGAATGACCTCCATTTCACTGAAATCACCAACACTCCAATGCACCAAAAAGGAAGCGCATTAGACCTCCCCAACGACTTACTCTCCCCCTCTCACCCCCTCTCACCCCATCTCTCCATCCTCTACTCCAGTACCATGGTCAGACCATCACCTAATTTCTTTCAACCTACCCATCCCTCAATGCAAACACTCCCTGCCACACAAACCTCTTACAACAAGAAGATTCATAAGCTTCAATGAAAATAACTTCATCCAACAAACCATTTCTCATCTGAAGCAAGCGTTTCAACACTCTGACCTCGATCTACTGGTACAAATCTGGAACATCACCATCACCAAAGCCTTTTCAAGCTCCACTCCTCACTCCTCCCAAAACCCTTCAACATCATGCCTCCTGGTACTCATCCCTCCTCAGAAACCAGAAACGCCTCCTCAGAAGATTGGAACGAAGATGGAGAAAGACTAAAGACCCACAGCTTCTCTCTACCTACCTTGACTAATGTATGGCATATGCTACCAACACTCTCAATGCCAAGTGCGAACATCACAGTAACATTTTGCTCCATGCCATTAATAAGCCAAGAGAACTTTTTCATCTTGTCAAAAGTTTCAAAAACGACCCCTCTCAACCCCTTCTGGAGAACACCATCCACCCTCAAGCAATGGCAGACTTCCTCATATCTAAGCACAAACACTCTAGCTCTACTACTTTAACCATATGTCCTGCTAGCACCTCAACCACAACAATTCTCCCATGGACCTCATTCCGGGACATCCCTCCTGACGAACTGCAGCACATCATCACCCTCATCAATGCCACCACCTCACCCCTAGATCCATGCCCAATAACATGGATCAAGCAAATAAAGACCTTGATTCTCCCATTCATATCTACAATCCTCCATACCTCCCTCAATCAAGCCTACCTTCCCCCATTACTAAAACTAGCCTCTGTAAGACCCCTCTTGAAGAAACCCAACCTGGATCCCACCTCACCTTCTTCCTACAGACCCATTGCCAGTATCCCTTTCCTCTCCAAAGTCATCGAGAAAGCAGTACAAATTCAGTTACAGGAGCATCTCGACAGATTCACCCCCCTTGACCACAACCAACATGGCTTCCGCCCATTCCATATTGAAGAAACACTGCTCACATCCCCCCTGAACACACTCATAACTGGTACGGAAAAACTCCACTCAGGTTTTGTTCTTCTATTCCTCAACATATCTGCAGCCTTTGACACGGTATCCCACCAGACTCTCATCAATCAGCTTAGCACCATTGGCATCCAAGGCACACCACTCCAATGGATTCACTCCTACCTCTCCCAGCGAACTCAACAAGTAAGAACTGGCAACCAATCCGCATCACCATTCACCCTCACCCAAGGAGTACCCCAGGGATCTGCCCTTTCCTCCCTCCTCTTCAACATCTACATCAGACCACTCTGCCTCATCCTCCAGAACTGCAACATCCGCTACCAACTCTATACAGATGATATAATGATCTTCACCCTGTTCAAATCCACCTCTGCTGACTACTCCAACCTCTCAACCTGCTTCACAGAAATCATTACATGGTTGCAACAGCACAACCTCACAATCAATTTCAACAAAACGGAGCTCCTACATGTCTCAAGGGATCCCAACTTGACCACCACACAAATTATTAAACTGGGCGACACTGAAATCCAAATCAAACCACAAATCAAGTACCTTGGCGTGACTCTAGACCACCTCCTGAACTTCCAGCAATATATCAAGAACACTACCAAAAACATCTATTTCAAAATTTGAACTTTCCGCAACCTGCGCCCCTACTACCCTATGACAGCTTCCGCACAGTCTGCCAAGCCTCCATCACACCTCTCATCAATTACTGTAATTCCATCTTCCATGGACTCCCCAAGACTACCATTACCCTCCTGCAGCTCGCCCAAAACACAGCAGCACGACTTATAGTAGGAGCAATCCTACACTCGCACATCACTCCCGTATTAAAATCCCTTCATTGGCTCCCAGTTTCATCACGTATCAGGTTCAATACCATCGCCATTACCTACCGAGCCCTCCTCAACACCAGCGTGGAACAACTACAATCCTTAGTTAGACGTATAGATAACAGCAGACCCCAGCGTCAAAATGCAGCAAATCTTCTCCTCCTACCAGCAGAGTACCAAAGGCCTCAATGCACCTGCACAAGAGCTTTCCAATATTATGCTCCCACCAACTGGAACAAGCTACCCCGCCATGATACGTTGCCTCCAATCCCACACCCTCTTTAAAAGACAGCTCAAGACCTTTCTCTTTGATGAACACTTCAACACACCCTCTGATACAAACACTGTACAAGAAGACCCTCTACTCCTCCCCACCACTCATGCAATCCATCCCCTGCCCAACTCCTCACACATCCTACCCCCTGCCTCCTCCCCCCGTCCTCCCCAGATTACCCATTTAACACCCTGACAAAAGCTGTACACCTTGCCTAACCACACAGCACCCAGCTCCATGTAAATAATTTTGCTTCTATTGAAACATCCTTATGTTGAATTGTTATACTATGCAATTACATTGTAACCAAGTTTACCTGAAAGTGTAAAGAATGAGATTCTGAAAGTTTTTTTCTAAAAAGAATGAGTTGTTTTGTGGGCAGAAAAGAAATATATTTCCTGATGTATCTAAGCAACTCAGACCCGGAGGAAAGGCTTTTTGGCCCTTAAACCCAGGGTCCTTGCAAGTGGTGCTACATTCTTTTTAAAATTCCCTTGCAAGTGTTTGATTACCTCAGGAAAATCCTCTTATGTGTTTTATGAGCCTTTACAAGTGGAGGAGTTTTTGAAGTCCTGTAGTGGGGAATGATATATAGGTCTCATCTTGGCTAGTTAGTATTAACAAGGATTGGTAATGTTGGATAGTGTCTTGCTTTTTGATGTTTTTGTGGTGTATTCTTTTATACTGATTATTATGTAACCTGGGCATATTCTCCCTTGATGTGGGCTTGTGCTTTTATTTTCCTGTATTGTTTTCCTTGCATTTTCAGCAATTAAGTTTTTTCCTTTCTGTATTACTTTGTAATATTGATGCAAAAATTTATAAATAAAAAAAAGAAAAGAAAAAAAGAAACATCCTTATGTTGAATTGTTATACTATGCAATTACATTGTAACCAAGTTTACCTGTACATAGTTTCAAATGTTCCATGTAAACATTCATCTCTGTTATATGTAAACCATTTTGCCTTGTAGAAAAATGGTATATAAAACCAGTTAAATAAAAATAAATAAACAAAATAAATATATAAGGTTTTGTATATAGGACTTGCTAATTTGTAAATGTTAGATGGAAACAGATATTACTTGTAACCTTTTTTAGTATGAGCTTTGAAGCAGTGCTTGTTGAGAATTGTGTAATAAGTAACTAATGTATAAACAGACCTTTCTGTGAAAAGAGGAACATTACGAAACAGAGTTTGTTTGTGCTTGAATGCCTCTGCCCAAAAGAGAAATGCGAATCAGCATAAGGCACCCGAGTGTCTGTTGTACATAAGAGCATAAGAACATAAGATATGCCATACTGGGTCAGACCAAGGTCCATCAAGCCCAGTATCCTGTTTCCAACAGTGGCCAATCTAAGTCATAAGTACCTAGCAGTTTCCCCAAAAGACACAGGTTCCTCAATGCTTGTATCGGGTCAAGCAGTGATATCCTGGGTCCCTTTTAATAACTTCTTGTTATCTGGCTCCTGACATTTATACTGTCAGCAAGACTGTAATCTCGTAAGTTTACAATGACCACTGGACTGCACTTAGGCTGCACAGTGCAAACAGGTGTAGGAGGAAGACTGCATGCAGAGCCTGAATTTCCAGCCCCTTGAAGCAACCACCAGGTTGAACTGTTTTCTCATAGCTGCAGAATCAGCAAGATAGACTTTCTAAGACAGCTTGTGATAATCTATGTATACGAAGGACTGATGCAATGATGATGCAGATTACGTACGAGTAATGTATATAATGCCTGTAACTTCCCTAATAAAGTGAACTTTGTATATCACTCTGATGGTGACTGGTTGTTCCCAAGTGCTTGTACTAAGAAGCAGGATCCAGGGAGACGAAACCAAATTTCATAACATCGATTTGGGTAACTGATGTATAGCAAGTAAGAACCCAATCTGTTTTGGTAACACAATCTGCACATTCAGGGAATGGTAGTGTTTGCGGTTGCAGAACACTGCCTTCCTGTCTCTGGGTTGAACCAGGGCAATGTATGTGCAATCAATAGCCCCCATCACGTGTGGTATCCTTGCAATCTGCTCAAATCCCTGGTTCAGGGCCCCCCCACTGCTGCCTACTGTTAGGAAATACAATGTAATTCCTTACCTGGCTGATCATGGCTTGCAATACCTGGTGGAGACAGTGTGAGAAGGTGGCCTGGCTCATTCCACCTACTGCAGCCACTGATGTCTTGGAGTAGCGAGAGGCAAAGAAATGTAGGGCACTCAGGAGCTTGACCAACCTTGGTATGGCATGAGACTGGCCAGTCTGAGGCTCAAGATCAGATCTTAGATCCTCATAGAACTCTCTAATAGCTCCTGAGCTCAGACAATAGAGGGAGATGACCTGGTCATCACACATGCACTGAAGCATGGTCCTGGGCCTGTAGAGGTTAGGCTATCTGGGGCACACCTCTGCACACCTATGGTGCCGTGGTGCCCTACCCCTGGTCTCTGGTTCCTCCACAGCTGCAAGTCTGTGTTGCTGCGGGTCTGTACCCATGCCCATTGCCACTCTCCCTTGGACACCATCTCCCTCCTCAGGCAACCGCAGTTCTCCCTCACCATTCAACCACTGGACAGAACTCACAGCAAAGACAAAGTGAGCCATCATGGACGATAGGTTCAGCAAATGCACAATGCTTCAAATAGAGAGGGGATGGGCAAATCATCAGAACAAACACTACATACCTGTGCATTACGCATTGTACATGAGCAATGTCGCTAAGTGGATTTTGTGAGGGCCGCCCCAGTGCCCTGTGCATGTGGAAGGAGCAGAATGCAGGTGCAACATGCCCTGCACATGCAGAAGGAGCGGAACACAGGTGCAACATGACTTGCGTCTGCGTTTCACACCTTACGCATGCGAAAGGAGCAGACTACAGGCACAACATGCCCTGCACATGTGGAAGGAGTGGAATGCAGGCACAACACAACTTGCATCTGTGTTTCACACCTTACGCATGCGCATGTGCGGAACACAGACACAAGGAGCCTTCCACATATGCAGGGCACAGAACTGAGGCACAACACAGCTTGCGCATGCGTTCCATGCCTACCAGAGTTTCACAGTGACTTGCAACTGCTCACAGGCTTGCAGTTCATGTGTTGGTATTGTCACATGCAATTCGCTCTATGAGGATCATTGCAGTACTTAATAGCACAAGTACATGTCCGTACATAAATAGGGTTTGCAGCACGTGGCACACATAAAACACGATTAACCCCATTTGCATATGGGCTTGGTGTCACGCCCACGTGCAAGACATACTGTATGTACGTTATGCGTCCTGTGTCTGTGCAGGGCACCCTGCACATGTATGAAGTGCCATGTGCATGTGCAGGGTGCCCTGCACGTGGGCGATTCACACTGCATGTGCAGGATGCCCTGCATGTGGGCGATTCACACTGCATGTTCACAAGACACCCTGCACATGCAGGTCATGCACATGCAGCACATGAATTATGATGTGCTCTATGGGCACCTCAGTAAAAAAACACCTCTGAGCACAAGAAACATGGTCTGGGAGGAGATCTGGGAAGCTGTTGGTGAGGCTGGTGGACAACCAAGGACAATGAGAGCCTCAGAAAGAGGTATAATGACATAAAACGTGGTGTACAAGCACACCTCACAGCGGAACACCACCATGCAATGGGCACAGATGGTGGCGGACCCAGTGGGGCACAACTTTCTGCTCTTGAGCAACAGTTGGCAGAGAGACTGGGGCCCATCTACATACATGGACTACCCCCAGAGCTGGACACAGCCCACCTATGTGCTGGTAAATGTTTAAATGTGACATCACACCATCTATCTAATTGATAAATGCATGTGCCTTTCCCCCTCATAACATGTTGCCTGTGTCCTGTACTGCTGCTCCCCCATCAGATATTTGATGACAGTCACAATATTGGTCTTTGCCCATTTACCCATTGTAGAATGTTCTTTACCATGGTGTAATGATGACGCAGTATAGCTAGAGCCCTAAGAAACATAACAAAAAAGATTCCCATACACATGTGACTCATGTGTGAAATGCAACCCTGTTAATCAAGCACACACACTGTCCTCTGCAAGCAACTGACATATCCTGTAGATATGGATGGCCATATGGCCACACATATACCGTGCATGCACCTAGCTACATGTGTGACCCTATGGCTTGAGTGACTGCTGCATGCATGCATGGACCTGTGCAGCTAACTAAATGACAACCAGAGTGTATTTCCATTTTATTGACCTGTCCTGAGCACTGTTCCCTCTAAGCTGTGCGCGTGTGCGCGTGCACACACCTCACCGAGCGAGCGCACATACTTTACAACAGAGCGCACAAAAATTACGGCTCTGATTCTGATAGAAAACAACACAGACATCTTAAAATTTGAAATTTATGATTGTAATTACTAGAAATTTCCTGCTTCATTTAGTAATCGTCTATTTTCATTTAATTTGATTAAAATCAATGTGGTGTACATACTGTATTCTGACGTGTAGTCAAATTTTAAAGTATATAACTCCGAGTGTTGTTATGTGGCACACAAAAATTTAACCTTCCTTCAAAAGCTGCACACAGCTGATATTTTATGCGCACACAGCCTACAGAAAATTAGAGGGATCATTGGTCCTGAGTGGCCCCTAGGACAGCATGGTTCCCTACAATGTGAAACTGTCATGATATGGCCATGTACCAGAATGTGAACTGTACTGAGCATATGTTGTCTTTCCTCAGGTGATACATAGCAGTTGGAGGTTGAGGACCAGGATGATGGTGCTATGGTGGAGGTGTGGCACACCAACATCCCAACAGGGGGTGATGGCGCCCATGTGGCAACACCACCAGCTGCTGACACAGGGACAGAGGTATCTGCAGCTGCTACAGAGGAACAAACAGAGGGAGAGATGTATGTGAGGAGGGGGAAGAAGACATACATCTACACCTCACAGGCAGCAGCAGCACTGATGAGGGGACAAGTACCAAAACAACACAAACAGAGCTGGGGAGTAGACCATGCCCTGCCCCAGGGTCATCTGAGGCTGCCATTTCCCAACATCTGATGAGGGAGATGCTGCAGGAGTTGCATCACTGCATGGACATAACCCATGCAGATCTTGCAGGTGGGTGACAAACCATAATGTGGCATGTTGTGGCACATGGTATGATAGGGTACAGTCACCATTGGTGGAGAGGTGAGTTTTTCATTGTGAGAGCCAGAAGGGAAGGGGTAACACAAACAACATCTAACGTGTGCAAATTGCTGGCATTTGTACTACATGTGTGTTGTGGGATGCTATGGGTATTAGGTGACATCAGATGGAAGAAATGTGACAAAACATACAAATATTTACAGAGCATGGGACACAGAAGGTATCATTAGCATGTGTACGGCAGTTTGGCATGGGGCCTAATGAGGCCTAGTGTGGAAACTGTCAGAGGATTAGAGAACTAATGAGCCATATATATGGTAGCTTCATTGAAAATAAGGGATAGAAAAACAACCCAGGTGGAATGTTACATAGGTGGGAAAAGGGTCAGATAACAGGGAATACATCTGACAAAGGTCTGAGCACATGCTCATACACAGGGCCATAACAGTCGATCAGCAGGAATGGGACTGCAGACATGACATGACAAAGGAAGGAATGAAAGAGAGAATCCAGATGCCTGACCTCAAAAGCAATGGGGATACTTAAAGTGACCAAGTTGAAAAGGAAATCTATAATCTCCAGGAACAAGCAGGAATATAGTCATCACATACGGGTATCGTCGGTACCGACGGAACCTGCGCGGGAACGCTCCCCAGCGTCCAATAGGAAAGCTTTTGGGAGCATCCCACAGCACCTGCGTGCTGCCTTCCCGCCTTTCCCAACTGCCTCTCCTCAGTTCTTCTTTTTCCGCGGAGCCAGCAGGTTGTATTCCTTTCACCGCAGAAGAATTTCTTTATTTCTTTGTTTTTTATTTCTTTTTTGTGGTCGCGTCTGCCTTCTTCGACGCTCTACCGGTACCGCCGGTCTTTGTTCTTTCTTTTCTAAAAAAAATAAATTAATAAATAAATATATTTTTTCTTCAGGTGCATGCGCCTTTTTTGGGTCTAGGCCCAAAAAGTTCCTTACTTTGGAGAAACCTGCTTCAGGTTTTAAAAGGTGCACCAAGTGTGGCGGTACTATTTATTTATTTTATTTATTTATTACATTTTCTTATATACCGCGCTATTTGGCATCAGTGCGGTTTACATTGAACAAATAGTTAAGAAAATACTAAAAGGAGCAGTTGCAATGGTTGAAGAATTACATCAAGCTTGGGTGTTGTTTAAAAATACTATCTTGGAAGCCCAGACCAGCTGTAATCCACACTTTAAGAAAAGTGGAAGGAAGTCCAAAAAACTGACAGCATGGTTTAAAGGTGAGGTCAGAGAGGCTGTTATTGCCAAAAAAACATCTTTCAGGAAATGGAAAAAAGAGCCAAATGACAAAAACTGGAAACAGCACAAGCACTGACAAGTTAAATGCAAGGTATTGATAAAGCAGGCAAAGAGAGAATTTGAGAAGAAACTTGCTGTGGAAGCAAAAACGCATAATAAAGACTTTTTCAAGTACATTCATAGCAAAAAAACTGTGAGAGAGCCAGTTAGACCATTAGATGATAGAGGGGTAAAGGGGGCAGTAAGAGGGGACAAGGCTATAGAGGAGAGACTGAATGAATTCTTTGCTTCGGTCTTTACTGAGGAAGATGTAGGGATGTTACCCATGACTGAAGGTATTTAAAGGTGATGTTGCGGAAGAATTGAGAGAAATATCGCTAC
The DNA here is from genome assembly GCA_033557465.1 of Ichthyophis bannanicus. NCBI lineage: Eukaryota > Metazoa > Chordata > Amphibia > Gymnophiona > Ichthyophiidae > Ichthyophis > Ichthyophis bannanicus. The sequence continues at coordinate 298,815,385 of CM066036.1, read as the reverse complement.
ACTGGGAAGATGTATTACAACTATTTGATAAACTGAAGAGTAGCAAATCACCTGGACCGGATGGTATAAATCGAAGTGTGTTGAAAGAACTGAAAAACGAGATTGCAGACCTTCTATTAGTAATCTGTGAACTATTATTAAAATCATCAGTAATATCTGAAGATTGGAGGATCGCCAATATAATGGCAATTTTGAAAAAGGGTTCCAGTGGTGATCCGGGAAACTACATATCAGTGAGCCTGACGTCAGTACCAGGAAAAATGGTAGAAACCATCATAAAGAACAAAATTACTCCGCATGTAGATAGTCATTGGCTTAATGGGAGACAGCCAAAATGGGTTTAGACAAGGAAGATCTTGTCTTACTAATCTGTTATTTTTTTTGAAGGTATGAATAAACAGATAGACAAACCCTTATCCTTGCACTATTGTCTCATAGTGCATCTGGACTTTCAGAAAGCCGTTGACAAGGTCCCTCATCAGAGACTTTTGGCAAAACTAAAAAGTCATGGGATAGGAGGTAATATATTATTGTGGATCAGGAACTGGTTACAAGATAGAAAGCAGAGGGTAGGGCTAAATGGCCAATTTTCCCAAAGGAAATAGGTGAATAGTGGAGTACCCCAGGGATCTGTGCTGGGTCCACTGCTTTTTAACATATTGATAAATGACCTGGAAAAGGGAATAATGAGTGAGGTTATCAAATTTGCATATGACACAAAACTATTTAAAGTTGTTAAAACCCGGGGGGGGGGCGGAGCCTGATGTCCAGCGGGATGGTCGCATAACGCTGAGGCTCCCGAGAGGCCTACTCAGAATCCTGAATTAACACCGGACATACTTGGAACTTCTACTCTGATCTTGCCGGGGCACATTGGTGAGATGGCGGGGACCAAACCCACGCGCCTGGAATTCGGATCTCCAGCGGCTTCTCACGGCAAACGTTCCAAAACTGAACCCCCGTCCCCGCAGAAGGGGCTGGCCTTGCGCGAGGGCCCCGAAATGCAGCAGGAAATCCTCGCAGAGATTAGAGGGGTCAAAAACCTCGTGCAATCAAACGGTGAAGCACTCCGAGTGCTGCGGGAAGATCTTGGTGTGCTGCAAAGCAAGCTAGAAGGGCTTTCTTCGCGTCAGGACAAAATGGAGAGCATATTGGACTCCCATGCGGCCCGGTTGTCCAAACTCGACAAAGTTGAACGTCAGGTGCGGGCCTTGCAGAAAGAAGTGGAAGATGGCAATAATAGAGCGCGTCGCAACAACATACGACTCGTGGGCATACCGGAGGGAGCGGAATCGGGAGACATGAAAGAGTTTTTATGCAGGATCCTCCCTTCCCAGCTCCAAATCACCTTTACCAAAGATTTGGAGATCGATCGCGCTCATCGTGTACCCACAAGCATAACGCTCAACAGGAAGACCCCGCGGCCTATTATTTTTCGACTTTTGAGATATCAACACATGGAACAAATTCTAAGTGCCTCTCGGGCAAAGGGCCATATGGAGTTTGAGAGCCACAAGATCTCCTTCTATCCTGACTTGGCTAAACCCACGGTCGACCGCCGAAAGCACTTTCTGGAATTCCGGCCGAGGCTTCAACAACTACAAGCACGCTATGGCCTGATGTACCCGGCCAAGCTCCGAGTCACGCTTCACAATCAGACAAGAACATTTGAGGACCCTGATCTACTAGCGGAGTTTTTGGACTCCAAAGAAGCCGACTTGATGCGCTGACTTCCAGAATATTCCTGCAAGTATTCTCATATCCGCTGTACCTGCCATATTGGATCTGTCGCAGCCCAGCAAAGAGTCTGGCGAGGGCAGTTTGTTTGCCTTACTTTTGATGATATCTGTGACCCGACTCCATCTACCCACAGTAGCCTCGATGAGTATCAGAGACAGTGTTAATTATGGACTCTGGTGTTTCTTTTCCTTTTTCATGTCTTTCTCTTCCTCTCTAGGGCCTCCTCCCGCAGACATCTGGTCGCCATATTCTTTGGGGGTTTTGCTTCTTCTCTAAGATACTTTGGTGCATACTTTTCAATATGGGGTGTATTAGCCAGCCTACTTGGTGATTATGTCATTGTTGCACAGATTCTGATCATGTTGTATGTTTTCAAGCGCCCTTACCTAAAATGTCTATTACCGATTGATGGCACCATGTAAGATTTTCTCATTGAACGTAAAACGAAGAAAATCCTAAGCTACCTAAGTCAGGAAGCTGCGGATCTGATTTTTTTTTTTCCAAGAAACGCATTTAAATTCGAAGGAAACTCTTGAACTCAATATTAAACCTTACATGGTGGCCGCCTATTCCCCAGCCGTTTCTAAGAAATGTGGGGTTGCCGTACTGGTTAGGAAATCTTTGCATGCTACTATTATAGCGACTAGCTCAGATACAGAAGGTAGATGGTCCAGAGTTCACCTCAAGATAGGTAGCCTTGAAGTCACATGTATATGCCTTTACGCTCCCACTGTGGATGACCCTGCCTTTTTTTTTTTTGCTTCCATTGCTCAGGTTGCGCAGGCCTCTGCTAATACTTCATTGATAATTGGGGGAGATTTCAATCTAGTCCTTGATCCCCTGATTGACAAACAGCCGCCTAGGACAAGTGGTCCCCCCAAGAGTTCACACCACGCTTACCTCCCTGATCAAAGATCTGTTTTAGTTGATCTATGGAGGTTACTACACCCCAATGAGCTTGACTTCACCTTCCTCTCTTCCCCTCACAAATCCCAGTCTCGCATAGACTTCTTTCTAATATCAAAACTGTTAGTTTCTCAGGTGGACACTGCAAGATTCCCTCCCAACATATTTCAGATCATGCTGCTATTTCCTTTCAATTACACACTACTGCACCCCAAGGGAATTCGGGGGCCTGGTTCTTTGATAGAGCCCTGTTAACTCAGTCAGAATTATACTCTTGCGGCCTTTAACACTCTCATTCTATCACTGGGCCCGAACGTCTGACCTCCGGACGGCCTCCCGCTATGGAATAACCCCAGAATTCAAGTCCTAAATAGAGCGATAGCATGGAAACCCTGGTACTCAAGGGAGATTTGGACACCCCAACAGCTTTTCTCTGCAGCTCGTTGGACAACCTTTTCTGATTACAAAAGGAATTTGCGTTACCAGCGAAACACTACTTTCAATTGATGCAGCTTCAACACTGCCTCCATAGTGCTCGAATCATGCCGCCCTCTGCCCCTACAGAGGACGGGCTATTAGAGATAGTTCACTCTATTAGTCGTACACATGGGGTAGCCTCTCACTTTTATAAAATATCATGTCAGGGTACAGACATGGCCACTTTTAGAGCCCAACAAGCCTGGGAGCGCGAACCGCAAACCATTTTAACCCCTGTGCAATGGAGCGTTTTCTGGAGCAAAGTAGTGCGGGTTTCCCGGTCTGCCTCTGTTACCCACATTCTCTTCCTTTTTGCACACAGATGCTTTTATACCCCAGGAAAAATAGCCAAATGGAACATCACTGCTAGGGACCAGTGTTGGTCTTGCCATACTGCTGTGGGAACCTTCGCTCATGTTATTTATAATGTCCTCAACTACAGGTTTATTGGGGGCGGGTTTGGGGTTGTATTCAATCTATCTTATACCTTCACGAGCCTCTCTCTTGGAAGATCGTGGGACTCCGCTCTGTGGCGGAGGTCCCCTCTCTTCCTAAGAAGGGTCGCTTTCTCCTTGATTTCATGCTGGGTATAGCCATATGCTTAATCACGAGGAATTGAAGGATAGCTCTCGACTTACTGTCAATGAACGGTGGAACCTCGTCTGCTTATATAGTACATATGAGCAGATACCTCGGAGAGCTATTCCCCATGTCCAAACTCACTCTCGCTTGTCTAAATGGCAGATGCTTAATGATTATGTACAATCTGCTCATTGTTCCAACATGCCTGTATAATGTGCACTCATCATGTTTCAGATCACCGTTAGGTTTTGTAACACAATAATGTACGTACACGCCCGCTTCGGGAATGATTAGTTTTCTAGAGAAGAAGCAGGGGGGAGGGGGGTGGCAGGGGTTTACTTTGGTGTATGTTTTACGCTTTCTGTATCTGTCTTTTAGCTGTATGTCTTCCTTTTCCTTTGTTGTTATAAAACGAAAATAAAGAATTTAAAAAAAATAAAGTTGTTAAAACCCAAGAGGATTGTGGAAAATTGCAAGAGGATCTTGATAAATTGGAAGACTGGGCAGCCAAATGGCAGATGAAATTTAATGTGGACAAGTGCAAAGTTATGCACCTAGGAAAGAACAACCCAAACTATGATTACACAATGCAAGGTTCCACATTGGGAACCACCACACAGGAAAAAGATTTAGGCGTCATCGTGGAAAACATGTTAAAACCCTCTGCCCAGTGTGCAGCGGCGGCCAAGAGAGCAAATAGAATGCTAGGTATCATAAGGAAAGGAATGGAAAATAAAACACAGGATATTACTGTATAATGCCTCTGTATCGTTCCATGGTACGAACGCACCTTGAATATTGTGTGCAATTCTGGTCACCATATCTTAAAAAAGATATAGCGTTATTAGAAAAGGTACAGAGAAGAACCACCAAAATGGTAAAGGGGATGGGAGGATACTCCTATGAAGAGAGGCTAAAAAGGTTAGGGCTCTTCAACCTGTAAAAGAGACGGCTGAGGGGAGATATGATAGAGGTCTATAAATTAATGAATGGGGTGGAACGGGTAAACGTAGATTGATTGTTTACATCATCAGAATATGAAAAGACTAGGGGACATGCAATGAAGCTACAGGGTAACCTTTTTAAGACTAATAAGAGAAAATATTTTTTCACTCAATGTGTAATCAAACTCTGGAATTTGTTACCGGAGGATGTAGTAAAAGCTGTTAGTGTAGCTGGGTTTAAAAAAGGTTTGGACAAGTTCCTGGAGGAAAAGTCCACAAACCATTATTAAGAAGGGACCCAGGATATCAAGGCTTGACCCAGTACAAGCACTGTAGAACCTGTGTCTTTTGGGGAAACTGCTACGTATGTATGAGCTAAATTGGTCACTGTTGGAAACAGGATACTGGGCTTGATGGACCTTGGTCTGACCCAATATGGCATATCTTATGGTACATAATCCACCTCTGGGTCCAAACACCCCCCTTCACTTACATCATGTTACCATAGCACCAACACAGAATATGCACTATTCTGGGTGCATCACAGCCCATAAGAACTAAACCTGATTGACAGCTACAGATGGACACTAATGTATCCTAGATGGGTTTGCAGGACCTACCTATCACACATACTGGCACTGATGGGTAACTGCAACAAGGCCTCTTTCAGCTATGGAAGGTGCTGCGGACCTGGTGCTGGCCGCCCCACCTCACCCTTCAGGGTGAGCACAATACCCACACAATGTGACAGTCTGTATCTACTCTGTGCCACTAACACACACCGTCGGCACCCCCTACCAGGCTGAGGTGCTGTGGGGTGCATACCCCATCTTGTGATCATCTGTAGACTGCTGATTTTAATGTGCTGTGCATCATGGGTACGGGTGGGTTGACCCTGTCCTGATAACCACAGCAGACTGGTTGTGTGGTGACGTGCAATCCTTCTGTAGCCAACCAGAGGCTTGCTAGCAGTTGTATAGCTATAGCCCACTGGTTACTTCATTGCCTGTGGAGCCAAAGTTCATGGGTTCAAAACCCCAGTGGGGTTATTTGATAGGGCTGTCTGAGGCATTGTCTATTTTAATGTACATTAGTGCTTCCAGCAAAAACACCCTCAGAGTACTGTAACCTTAAGGCGCCCTATAAAGCGCCTTATAAGGTGTCCTATAGGAATCATTATAGGGTGCCTTGGCGGACAGTGCACTTTATAATATGCCCTATGGAGTGCCTTATAGGGTGCCTTATGCAGCACTTAGGTTACGCCACTGTGAGGGTGTGTTTGCTGGCAGCACTAATTAAAATAAAAATAAGATGCCTCAAAAAGCAATACTTAACCTTAAAAGGTAACACCTCAACAAGCCTTATTCATCAGGCACACGGGATCAAACTCATGACCCCTGAATCATCAATCAGTGTATTAACCATTGTGCTACACCTCTGTTTCTGTGTTCATATGTCTGCACGCCTACTTAAGATTACCGTGCATTAACGTGCTTAGCGGCTTCTCACACAATAATGTGCACAGCGCACGTTATCGCCCGATAATCCCGTTTTGCTACGTTAAGACCAAAACGCCCACTCCTTTTATGGTGGCCTGCACACTAGCACCGGACGCACGTTAAGACTGCTTAGTAAACATACCCCTTAGACGGGTAAGGGATCCCCACCAAGAAATATCAGAGAAATGGAAAACAAGAAAGTCGCTGGGAGCCCAAAGCTATCTTATTAATAACTCATTAATTCATCACACTAAGGAGTATGTTTACTAAACCATCTTAACGTGCACCCCAGCACTAGTGTGCAGGCTGCCATAAAAGGAATGAGCATTTCAGAAATGCTCAGCTGCCCCCCACCACCATCTGACATTCTCCAACAGCAAGCATAGTGAGTCACCAACTGCTTCAGCCATACGCATATAACTGCAGACAGTCTGCTAGCTAGTCCACAGTGCATGATCCTGGAAAAAATGTGTGCACCCAAAGCTGGGATACGAGCACACACACACCAAGCAGATAAGTCAGTGATTAAACCCCAGAGAAGAAAAGCTATACATTTCACCTATAAAAAAACAATACAGCACTATGGGGGAGCCTAGCCATGCCGTGGTCACTGCTAAGTCAGGGTGAGAGTGACCTCCCAGCAGGACATGCTGTGGCCACCCTGTCGGTGCAGGTTGTGGCTGGGCACTACAATGTCCGAGCCATTGCCCTATGCCCTGTGCTGATGCATCCAGGCCAGGCCACCCTGTCCAGGCTATTCACACAGTACCTTGCTCCTCATTATGCACATTGGCAAGCCAATACTGGCAACAGTGCTAGCAGTGTGGGCTGAGGAGGGTGTTGGCAGCCACTACACACTGGATAGACAGACACACACTCCCCACACCTATGCCAGCATTGTGCAACTATAGAGGTGTTTGGCCACCCTGTCCAGGCTATACCCACAGTACCATGCTCCTCATTATGCACATTTGCAGGCCAATACTGGCAACAGTGCTAGCAGACATCAGAAAGGTTGCTATGATGCAGCTCAATCAGAAAATTGTGCTTAACTTAGGAATTGCTGTCTGCCAGTAATCATAGCAACCTTTTGATAGATGTGTACCGTATTCCCAGGTCTAAGGTGGCATTGCTAAGGTATGCAAGTGTTAGTATTGGGAGATGCACGCAGGGCCCAACATCCTGCCTCTCCAGGAGGCTTTGGATAATGGAGCCTGTGGGTGTGGGTGTGTCTGCCCCTGTTGGCCGCTGCTCTAGGGCAGAGGTTCCCAACTCCAATCCTGGTGGGCCAAACACTGTTCGGGTTTTCATGCTGTCCCTAATGAATATGCATGAGATACATCTGCATACCATGGGGGCGGTGCATAGAAATGCAGCACAGCCATATTTATTAGAGGCAGCATGGAACCTGAATGGTGTTTGGCCCTCCAGGACTGCATTTGGGAGACTCTACTCTAGGTAATGCGCATGTTTATGATGTCTGTGCTCTGTAGGGTAAAATGTAGGTGTTTTGGGCATGTTTAAGTTATCTGCAATAAAGGTTCTGTCTGTATTACCACGTTTTAGTAGTGGGTAAAATACGGGGACTGGGTTGGCAGGAACCACAGCTGGGACTTGAACCTGTGCCGTTCTGTTCCAGAACACACTGGTTGTGTGCACTGCACCACTGTGTTGCCACAGAGACAGTGCATTCCCTGGAGATACCATGACTGTTTGTCAGACAGAGCCTGTCTGTTGCAGCGCACGGCACCCACCTACACAGGGCTAGGCCATGGTCTGCTGTGGGCAGCTGCCACTTCTCCCCCACCACCAGTACCCCTATGCCACCATGCTGACATGCCCTTCTGCTGGTGGTTCTGGTGGTGCGCAGTCTCAGGCCATCCAGTGTGCGGGTAGGCGGCTTCCTATGGTGTGGGTTCTGGGGTAGGGGTGCCTGCATAGCTGTCCACGCTTCCCCCCAGCACCGCCTGCCAATGTTCTGTGTCCTTGGGGGTACCTGCTGGGTACTATCCCCTGTGACACTGTGGGAAACACACTCGTGCCCATGTTGGGCCCTCATCAGTTGCTGTCTGGCTGCTCTGCTGTTTCAGCATACCTATGGGCCACCTAGTCATCACCCTAGTCCTCACTGTGGCCCAGCTGCACCACAGCATGTGCCGTCTGCAGCCCTCTGTATCCCCTTTTCCAGCATCTGTCCAGTTGCCCGTTCCGACATGCCCGCCCTGCTATTGCAGAACTGTGCATGCCATAGGAAACCTGTCCAATGGAGAGGGAAAACCCTGATCAGCGCTATTTCACTGTGGGATCATTCACCTTGTATGGGGACAGAGCATAGACCCTTCCAAAATTCATATCTTTTTTTAGGAGCTTTTTTGGTAGTTTTTTCTGATGTTTCCCATTAATATCACTATTGCCCAGCTTGGTTCTGTTTTTTTTTACATTTTCTTCTGGTTATTTTCAATGTTTATTTGCCCTTTTGTTCCGTGCACATGTATCACACTTATCACTTTTTGTAGGTTTCCCTTGTTTTGCTGTACATTGCTGATGGAAATGGCTTCTTTTCCCTTTAAATCTGCTCTAACGCCAGGGTTTCACTGGTGTTAGTTTTCAGTCTCGGATTCCACAGCGTTAGTATGCAGGGAACCTCTCCCCTCCCACTCTCCGCCCATTGACCCTCTCTCTCCGCCCCTGGGGAGCCTTCCTCCGCCCTCCGGGAGCCTTTCTCCACACTCAGCGCTCATTTGCGCCGCTGTGCACGTTATCGCGCGCTAAGGTACCTTTTCGCCTGATAAAGCACCGGGCGCACGTTAAGACGGTTTAGTAAACATAATCCTAAGAGTGTAAGAAGGGGAAGAAGAAGCAGCAGGGATCCTAGCACTTATAAAGGTAGATAAATCCGAAGGCTGAAAAAAAAGAAACCTTTGTGACCTATAAACGATAATGCGCTTACAAGGAAATCTAAGATAGACAGTGGACCCCAAATCCGAGACTTCCAACCTAAGTAAAAGAAACTGTTTACGTCACTTCTGAGTATCTTTGGAAACATCCGGGAAAATCAAAATTTTTTGCCCATAAAAAGGCACAGAGCATTTAGCATAATACAAACGTAATAACCAATCTCTATCAGACAGTAAAGCAAACTTAACCACCAAAGTAGCAGTACACAACGTTGTTAACTCAGGAGACTTCAAACTTTCAGAGATAATGATGACATCTAATAGAAATGATTGATCCATATTACCAATATCCCTCTTCCACGTTGGCAAATAAAAAACTTTCACAATCGGAGGCATTAACTCTGTAGAAACAGTCACGTTTTCAGACATATATTTCTTAGAGAGGTCTAGGGGCAAAATACCCGGGAGGACCGGGAAGTTCAAAACCCGAAGGTTAAATGCCCGGGCTGCATTATCCAACTTCAGCCGCATCATACTGTTATCCTTCATTAACGCAGCACAGGAATCTTCAAGAACACTCATTTTAGTCTCATGTTCATCAACTTTCTTATTGATAGAATCTGAAGCTCCCAAACATACGTCCACCTTTTGTGCAAGAACATTTACCTGAGAGGAAAAACCCTCCGCTTGCCTAGTCAAGGTCTGTGATAATGAAGTAATCACATCCCAAATGTTCTCCATAGTGATCTTCTGTGGACGCTGAAAGAAAAAGAAACTGGGACCTCCGAGGAAATGGGGGAAGATCCCAACTGCAACTCTCCTTCCTCCACGAGCAGCACCAAAGCCTCTGAGTTACATGGCGAACCCCCAGCTGACAACGGAGAAGCCGCTGCACCTCCTTCAGTGATGACTCCCTGCGAGGATGCGAGGGGGGGACCTCCCCTGGACTCCACACATATGTCTGCCGATGCTGCGAGGGCAGCAGCGCCAGGTAGCTGAGGAGGCATACGGGTCTCACGGGAGAGGCTGACATCCAACATCGGCAGGACCGCCGATCCCTCCAACGGCTCTCCTACAATGCCCTCTCGTATCCCCCGACGCTGAGCTTCAGAGACCGTGACAAACCGATCCATAGGACCTAGACTGGATGGAGGGAGCTCCGCAAGGTAAGCTCGAACCTTGCCTTTTTGTTTCGGCATGGGAAGGAAAAACGCGGCACTCTCCTCAAGCAGCCATCTTGAAAACACCCTCTTCGCTCCACCCATGACTTTTTAATTTCTCCAAAAGTCTCTCATGAGAGACCTTGCCAAAGGCTTTCCGAAAATCCAGATACACTATGGGCCTGATTCTGGGATTCAGGTTGTGGGGCTGACGTGCAGCCCTGCAAGCCATCCAGGCCCGATTTCTCCTCCGGCTCTCCCCATATGTCCTGAGCATCAGGATGGGGAGAGCCAGCAGGGGGTGGGATCAGGGCAGAGTGGGGGCAGGCTAGCCTGGCAGGACTTACAGAGCCAATTCAGGTCAAGGTCTGTACATCCTGCTGGGCCCGTGGGGATGCGCTGCTTATTCCACCTCAAAGGTGGAATAAGCAGCAAAAACTCAGTGATCAGACCCGGGGATCCCCCCTCGTGGCCAGGGCCGGGTGCAGGGTGGTCCCGCCGCCTGATCCAATCCACAGCAGGCCAGCCTTGGGTTGGGCAGTGGAGAAAGGGGGGCTGAGGATGTGGAAGTCAGGGGCACCTGTGAGGAGAACGTTCCCACAGGTGGCAGGGGCACACCGGGCCATCCTCTGGCTTGATTCTGGTTACCATGCAAATGTTTTGTTCCTGCGGTCCAGAATCAGGTCCAAACAGGCCCATCCTGTTTGGGGCCGTCCGGATGTCCTGGACTGACCCCTATCTGAATTGGGCTCCACATCAACCAGCTCAGCTTCGCCTACCTGTTTATTCACACCTTCAAAAAAATATAACAGATTAGTAAGACAAGACTTTCCTTGATTAAATCCATGTTGGCTTTCTCCAATTAAACCACGACTATCTACATATTCAGTAATTTTATTCTATAATGGCCATCCTAATCTTTTCCTCATGGGCACATGGACCTGAAGAAACATCCTTTGTGCAAGAGTGTTTTACATCACCTAGAGGACATGTCCTAGCTACAGGATTACTTCCTGCCACACCAATATGATACTCTCCTTTCACGCGACCTCTCTACTCTGTGGCAATTGAGAAGCTGCCAGACTGGAGGTGGGACCTCAGTACTATGTCCCTGTAGGTCTCATCTATATACCTCTCTGTATTTCTTATGTCCTTCAAGTCTACCACTGTAGCCTACAGAGATTGGAATCGTTCCCTGAGGGCAAAGAGCTCCTTGCACCTAGTGCACACCTAAGACCCCTCACCAATTGGGAGAAAATCGTACACATGACACTCAATTCCAAAGACTGGATAGCCCCTATCTCACTGCTGGACTGCTGTCTGCATATTAGTTTTAAGGTTTTGTTTAGCTATTTAAGTTGTCGACTTACTTAAAGTTGCTAGGGATACTTGTAGTGATACAACTGTACCTAATAAGTTTAAGGACTTGATTCATGTGAAGATTAATTAGTCTATTCCTTCTGAGAATAATCATCTGAACCTGAATTGAATATGACCACCTCTTCCCCTTTAATAGTTTAAGAGCCTATAAAACTAAAATTATACCTGGGATGGGTGGAAGTCGGGGTGGGTGGGAAGAACGAACACCAAGTAAATGCTGACTTGCTACACAGTGCCCTGACCTGTGCTTCTAAGGTAATCTCTTAACAATTTCCTGGATGATTCACACAGCACTTGGTTTGATAGAGGAGACCTTTCAAATTGCCCCTTTGACCTGTCATTTGGCTTTAACACATATTCAAAAAAATTTCACAGAGCTTTTGCTTCCTAGCTGGCAGGCCTAAATTTAAAAGTGTAACTTTTAGATTCCTAATTTTAGGTGACTTTTCAGCTGGAAACTTAAAAGGGAATTTTATAAATGATGTCCAAGTTCATTCTGGGATGTCCAAGCCAGAACATCTGAAAAAAAGCAGGCACATTCAAGCTCAGGCACCATTTCACAAACTTGGATGTACCTAATATGGATGTCTGCAGGGACATTTACATAGATGTCTCCAGAATAGTATTCAAGACCTTGGATGCCCAGAAATATCCTGATGATAAAATTGGTGGGCTAGGGGGAACTACTGCAACTGAAGGAGGAGGTCGGGGCCCTCTACATCGGGGCCCTCTACATCACTGCACTGGCCGGCATTGCTGTCATTTCCACTGCTTGACCACCCCATTCCTAGAACCTAGTCATAATAGAAAGATGATAGCTTTATACCATAATTTTTAAATTATTTGCAAAGTACCAGAGTCTATATATACTATCATATTTGATTTTCGATAAACAGCCTCTGATAGCTTTGTACTAATGGTCAGTGACACAGTTAGGAATGAATGGACCCCTGACAGAGAAATTAAGATGGACCACCATAGCACCATGCCATAGGCATAAACGTCCAGCTACAACAAATTCATTAAACTTTTATTTCAAAAACCAAGAGAAAATAAGTGCTGGGGGTTCCCCTCTTAGAACTCCAGTCAAGAGCATATTTGGGATGAAGGTATGTGTGTACATTGAGGGGTATCTGCAGCAGGGTATGTCTGTGGGTGGATATCAGGGGCAGGAGTATTTGTGTGGGGGAATAAGTATGGTGTGTAGGGAAAAGGGTAGTTGTGGATTATGTGTTTCATCAATGCTCGGCTTTCGGAGAGGGGGGTCGAATCTCTGCCTGTTCCGTTATGAGCGTTTGTAGAGTGTCTCCATGTAACACACCTGTATTTTCCTGTACAATTTTGTGGTTTTGATATGTTTTCCCATTGTAGGATCCCTTTTTTTCGAGGGCTAGTGCGGATGGATACACTTGGGGTAATTTCCTGTAATGCTATTGGGGGTTATGAATTTTTTCTTTTTCTGGTAATCCACTCCTTTTTCTGTTCAAGATGTTTTTCTTGATAAGTTTTTGTAATTCTATAAACTTTAATTTAAAAAAAAAGAAACCCACATAGCAGCTTTTGTTGGCATGTGTCCCTTATCCACCGCCTCTCAGACGAATGTGAGACATACCAGTGATAATAAGTAATGATGGCAACACACATATCCATACCCATCTCCAACACATAAATAACCTATCAAACAGAAAATGCATGAACACCAGTTGCAAAGGACTGAACCATACCTAGCACAAATAAGGATACACCACCAAGGCTGGCAGATGTACATGTGCGTATCCAGGTCATGAGAGGTGTAACCAGCAGATTTGCTGCCGACAACATGTTGCTGAACAGGACATGATGAGCATATCACATGTGCAGATATCTGTAGAGTCTAAAATGACTGTCAAATAGAGCAGCAGTCTGGAATTTATATCTAAACATCATGGCTGCTTGGTACCACAAATAACATACTCAAAACAAATGCCAGACAGATGTCATTGTTAAAACACAAAAAGGGATGTGAACATCATTCTGCAAATAGTGACATGCTGAGATAGTAGTCACAGGTACCAGACATTGGAGATTACCACCACCAAAACTTAAATAAGAAAACAAGGGGGTACCATGTGTAGTTGCTGCCCAGCCACAGAAAGGCATGGATACTATGGCTGTGCTGTGATATGCCATAGCAGAAACACAAGTGTGTAGAATATCATAGAAAACTGCAGTGCACCTGCAGTAGGCCATGTGTTATTTGTGTCATGAGATATGCAGACATAAAGGTGCTACCCAAAACCACCTGTGACCCTGGCCCATCTGTGATAGTCATCATGCACCCCAAATCACCCTAACAGCATGTGCATAGTAGACAGCAAACATACCCACCCAGCAGGACACAGTCCTCATACTGTCCACTCTCAAACAACCCCCCTCCATACAACTTCACCCAACCTCACTCTATTACTCAAGCTTTACAAACATGGGAATATCACCCTTCTGCCTCACCCTCCTATACCGTTCATCCCTCTTGATACACTGCCTCTCAACCCACCTCTCCTTTCCCTCCTCTATTCCCATCATTCACCTCCCAAGTCCCATATCTCACTACACCCCAACCCCACATTACAACTACCAGTTCAGGAGACAATCCCGACTGCTTCACATTCCCACCTCACCCCTACTGAAACCCTAATTCCTAATAACTCTCATCTCACCCAATCAATTAGATGCAGTCTAATCAATGCACACTCGGCCCACAATAAAATTCAAACTCTTGATGACCAAGTCACTGACAATGCAATTGACCTTCTCTGCATCACTGAGACCTGGTTAACCAAAACAGACAATGTTCTACTCAACCAGCTCAATACCAACACCCATAACATTCACAACTGCCCTCACACCACCAGCAGAAGAGGAGGAGTTTGCATCCTATCCAACAAGCAATTAGGCTTCATCTCCACTAGCACATCATCTTCTCATGGTATGGACACCCTTACCATAAACAATAAGTGCCTCATCATCTGTCTCGAATACAGAGCACCACACCACAAGGCAGACCAGCTGGACTCTCTTCTTGAAGCAGTATGTTCCTATATCCCATGCAAACAGCATCTTATACTATACTTGGAGACCTTAACCTCCCCTCAATGAACTCTACTCACAGAATGCCTTCCTCCAAGCCATGAATGACCTCCATTTCACTGAAATCACCAACACTCCAATGCACCAAAAAGGAAGCGCATTAGACCTCCCCAACGACTTACTCTCCCCCTCTCACCCCATCTCTCCATCCTCTACTCCAGTACCATGGTCAGACCATCACCTAATTTCTTTCAACCTACCCATCCCTCAATGCAAACACTCCCTGCCACACAAACCTCTTACAACAAGAAGATTCATAAGCTTCAATGAAAATAACTTCATCCAACAAACCATTTCTCATCTGAAGCAAGCGTTTCAACACTCTGACCTCGATCTACTGGTACAAATCTGGAACATCACCATCACCAAAGCCTTTTCAAGCTCCACTCCTCACTCCTCCCAAAACCCTTCAACATCATGCCTCCTGGTACTCATCCCTCCTCAGAAACCAGAAACGCCTCCTCAGAAGATTGGAACGAAGATGGAGAAAGACTAAAGACCCACAGCTTCTCTCTACCTACCTTGACTAATGTATGGCATATGCTACCAACACTCTCAATGCCAAGTGCGAACATCACAGTAACATTTTGCTCCATGCCATTAATAAGCCAAGAGAACTTTTTCATCTTGTCAAAAGTTTCAAAAACGACCCCTCTCAACCCCTTCTGGAGAACACCATCCACCCTCAAGCAATGGCAGACTTCCTCATATCTAAGCACAAACACTCTAGCTCTACTACTTTAACCATATGTCCTGCTAGCACCTCAACCACAACAATTCTCCCATGGACCTCATTCCGGGACATCCCTCCTGACGAACTGCAGCACATCATCACCCTCATCAATGCCACCACCTCACCCCTAGATCCATGCCCAATAACATGGATCAAGCAAATAAAGACCTTGATTCTCCCATTCATATCTACAATCCTCCATACCTCCCTCAATCAAGCCTACCTTCCCCCATTACTAAAACTAGCCTCTGTAAGACCCCTCTTGAAGAAACCCAACCTGGATCCCACCTCACCTTCTTCCTACAGACCCATTGCCAGTATCCCTTTCCTCTCCAAAGTCATCGAGAAAGCAGTACAAATTCAGTTACAGGAGCATCTCGACAGATTCACCCCCCTTGACCACAACCAACATGGCTTCCGCCCATTCCATATTGAAGAAACACTGCTCACATCCCCCCTGAACACACTCATAACTGGTACGGAAAAACTCCACTCAGGTTTTGTTCTTCTATTCCTCAACATATCTGCAGCCTTTGACACGGTATCCCACCAGACTCTCATCAATCAGCTTAGCACCATTGGCATCCAAGGCACACCACTCCAATGGATTCACTCCTACCTCTCCCAGCGAACTCAACAAGTAAGAACTGGCAACCAATCCGCATCACCATTCACCCTCACCCAAGGAGTACCCCAGGGATCTGCCCTTTCCTCCCTCCTCTTCAACATCTACATCAGACCACTCTGCCTCATCCTCCAGAACTGCAACATCCGCTACCAACTCTATACAGATGATATAATGATCTTCACCCTGTTCAAATCCACCTCTGCTGACTACTCCAACCTCTCAACCTGCTTCACAGAAATCATTACATGGTTGCAACAGCACAACCTCACAATCAATTTCAACAAAACGGAGCTCCTACATGTCTCAAGGGATCCCAACTTTACCCCCACACAAAGTATTAAACTGGGCGACACTGAAATCCAAATCAAACCACAAATCAAGTACCTTGGCGTGACTCTAGACCACCTCCTGAACTTCCAGCAATATATCAAGAACACTACCAAAAACATCTATTTCAAAATTTGAACTTTCCGCAACCTGCGCCCCTACTACCCTATGACAGCTTCCGCACAGTCTGCCAAGCCTCCATCACACCTCTCGTCAATACTGTAATTCCATCTTCCATGGACTCCCCAAGACTACCATTACCCTCCTGCAGCTCGCCCAAAACACAGCAGCACGACTTATAGTAGGAGCAATCCTACACTCGCACATCACTCCCGTATTAAAATCCCTTCATTGGCTCCCAGTTTCATCACGTATCAGGTTCAATACCATCGCCATTACCTACCGAGCCCTCCTCAACACCAGCGTGGAACAACTACAATCCTTAGTTAGACGTATAGATAACAGCAGACCCCAGCGTCAAAATGCAGCAAATCTTCTCCTCTACCAGCAGAGTACCAAAGGCCTCAATGCACCTGCACAAGAGCTTTCCAATATTATGCTCCCACCAACTGGAACAAGCTACCCCGCCATGATACGTTGCCTCCAATCCCACACCCTCTTTAAAAGACAGCTCAAGACCTTTCTCTTTGATGAACACTTCAACACACCCTCTGATACAAACACTGTACAAGAAGACCCTCTACTCCTCCCCACCACTCATGCAATCCATCCCCTGCCCAACTCCTCACACATCCTACCCCCTGCCTCCTCCCCCCGTCCTCCCCAGATTACCCATTTAACACCCTGACAAAAGCTGTACACCTTGCCTAACCACACAGCACCAGCTCCATGTAAATAATTTTGCTTCTATTGAAACATCCTTATGTTGAATTGTTATACTATGCAATTACATTGTAACCAAGTTTACCTGAAAGTGTAAAGAATGAGATTCTGAAAGTTTTTTTCTAAAAAGAATGAGTTGTTTTGTGGGCAGAAAAGAAATATATTTCCTGATGTATCTAAGCAACTCAGACCCGGAGGAAAGGCTTTTTGGCCCTTAAACCCAGGGTCCTTGCAAGTGGTGCTACATTCTTTTTAAAATTCCCTTGCAAGTGTTTGATTACCTCAGGAAAATCCTCTTATGTGTTTTATGAGCCTTTACAAGTGGAGGAGTTTTTGAAGTCCTGTAGTGGGGAATGATATAGGTCTCATCTTGGCTAGTTAGTATTAACAAGGATTGGTAATGTTGGATAGTGTCTTGCTTTTGATGTTTTTGTGGTGTATTCTTTTATACTGATTATTATGTAACCTGGGCATATTCTCCCTTGATGTGGGCTTGTGCTTTTATTTCCTGTATTGTTTTCCTTGCATTTTCAGCAATTAAGTTTTTTCCTTTCTGTATTACTTTGTAATATTGATGCAAAAATTTATAAATAAAAAAAAGAAAAGAAAAAAAGAAACATCCTTATGTTGAATTGTTATACTATGCAATTACATTGTAACCAAGTTTACCTGTACATAGTTT
Organism: Ichthyophis bannanicus; assembly: GCA_033557465.1. Lineage (NCBI taxonomy): Eukaryota > Metazoa > Chordata > Amphibia > Gymnophiona > Ichthyophiidae > Ichthyophis > Ichthyophis bannanicus. The sequence continues at coordinate 298,797,461 of CM066036.1, read as the reverse complement.
CAAATGTTCCATGTAAACATTCATCTCTGTTATATGTAAACCATTTTGCCTTGTAGAAAAATGGTATATAAAACCAGTTAAATAAAAATAAATAAACAAAATAAATATATAAGGTTTTGTATATAGGACTTGCTAATTTGTAAATGTTAGATGGAAACAGATATTACTTGTAACCTTTTTTAGTATGAGCTTTGAAGCAGTGCTTGTTGAGAATTGTGTAATAAGTAACTAATGTATAAACAGACCTTTCTGTGAAAAGAGGAACATTACGAAACAGAGTTTGTTTGTGCTTGAATGCCTCTGCCCAAAAGAGAAATGCGAATCAGCATAAGGCACCCGAGTGTCTGTTGTACATAAGAGCATAAGAACATAAGATATGCCATACTGGGTCAGACCAAGGTCCATCAAGCCCAGTATCCTGTTTCCAACAGTGGCCAATCTAAGTCATAAGTACCTAGCAGTTTCCCCAAAAGACACAGGTTCCTCAATGCTTGTATCGGGTCAAGCAGTGATATCCTGGGTCCCTTTTAATAACTTCTTGTTATCTGGCTCCTGACATTTATACTGTCAGCAAGACTGTAATCTCGTAAGTTTACAATGACCACTGGACTGCACTTAGGCTGCACAGTGCAAACAGGTGTAGGAGGAAGACTGCATGCAGAGCCTGAATTTCCAGCCCCTTGAAGCAACCACCAGGTTGAACTGTTTTCTCATAGCTGCAGAATCAGCAAGATAGACTTTCTAAGACAGCTTGTGATAATCTATGTATACGAAGGACTGATGCAATGATGATGCAGATTACGTACGAGTAATGTATATAATGCCTGTAACTTCCCTAATAAAGTGAACTTTGTATATCACTCTGATGGTGACTGGTTGTTCCCAAGTGCTTGTACTAAGAAGCAGGATCCAGGGAGACGAAACCAAATTTCATAACATCGATTTGGGTAACTGATGTATAGCAAGTAAGAACCCAATCTGTTTTGGTAACACAATCTGCACATTCAGGGAATGGTAGTGTTTGCGGTTGCAGAACACTGCCTTCCTGTCTCTGGGTTGAACCAGGGCAATGTATGTGCAATCTGCTCAAATCCCTGGTTCAGGGCCCCCCCACTGCTGCCTACTGTTAGGAAATACAATGTAATTCCTTACCTGGCTGATCATGGCTTGCAATACCTGGTGGAGACAGTGTGAGAAGGTGGCCTGGCTCATTCCACCTACTGCAGCCACTGATGTCTTGGAGTAGCGAGAGGCAAAGAAATGTAGGGCACTCAGGAGCTTGACCAACCTTGGTATGGCATGAGACTGGCCAGTCTGAGGCTCAAGATCAGATCTTAGATCCTCATAGAACTCTCTAATAGCTCCTGAGCTCAGACAATAGAGGGAGATGACCTGGTCATCACACATGCACTGAAGCATGGTCCTGGGCCTGTAGAGGTTAGGCTATCTGGGGCACACCTCTGCACACCTATGGTGCCGTGGTGCCCTACCCCTGGTCTCTGGTTCCTCCACAGCTGCAAGTCTGTGTTGCTGCGGGTCTGTACCCATGCCCATTGCCACTCTCCCTTGGACACCATCTCCCTCCTCAGGCAACCGCAGTTCTCCCTCACCATTCAACCACTGGACAGAATTCACAGCAAAGACAAAGTGAGCCATCATGGACGATAGGTTCAGCAAATGCACAATGCTTCAAATAGAGAGGGGATGGGCAAATCATCAGAACAAACACTACATACCTGTGCATTACGCATTGTACATGAGCAATGTCACTAAGTGGATTTTGTGAGGGCCGCCCCAGTGCCCTGTGCATGTGGAAGGAGCAGAATGCAGGTGCAACATGCCCTGCACATGCAGAAGGAGCGGAACACAGGTGCAACATGACTTGCGTCTGCGTTTCACACCTTACGCATGCGAAAGGAGCAGACTACAGGCACAACATGCCCTGCACATGTGGAAGGAGTGGAATGCAGGCACAACACAACTTGCATCTGTGTTTCACACCTTACGCATGCACATGTGCGGAACACAGACACAAGGAGCCTTCCACATATGCAGGGCACAGAACTGAGGCACAACACAGCTTGCGCATGCGTTCCATGCCTACCAGAGTTTCACAGTGACTTGCAACTGCTCACAGGCTTGCAGTTCATGTGTTGGTATTGTCACATGCAATTCGCTCTATGAGGATCATTGCAGTACTTAATAGCACAAGTACATGTCCGTACATAAATAGGGTTTGCAGCACGTGGCACACATAAAACACGATTAACCCCATTTGCATATGGGCTTGGTGTCACGCCCACGTGCAAGACATACTGTATGTACGTTATGCGTCCTGTGTCTGTGCAGGGCACCCTGCACATGTATGAAGTGCCATGTGCATGTGCAGGGTGCCCTGCACGTGGGCGATTCACACTGCATGTGCAGGATGCCCTGCATGTGGGCGATTCACACTGCATGTTCACAAGACACCCTGCACATGCAGGTCATGCACATGCAGCACATGAATTATGATGTGCTCTATGGGCACCTCAGTAAAAAAACACCTCTGAGCACAAGAAACATGGTCTGGGAGGAGATCTGGGAAGCTGTTGGTGAGGCTGGTGGACAACCAAGGACAATGAGAGCCTCAGAAAGAGGTATAATGACATAAAACGTGGTGTACAAGCACACCTCACAGCGGAACACCACCATGCAATGGGCACAGATGGTGGCGGACCCAGTGGGGCACAACTTTCTGCTCTTGAGCAACAGTTGGCAGAGAGACTGGGGCCCATCTACATACATGGACTACCCCCAGAGCTGGACACAGCCCACCTATGTGCTGGTAAATGTTTAAATGTGACATCACACCATCTATCTAATTGATAAATGCATGTGCCTTTCCCCCTCATAACATGTTGCCTGTGTCCTGTACTGCTGCTCCCCATCAGATATTTGATGACAGTCACAATATTGGTCTTTGCCCATTTACCCATTGTAGAATGTTCTTTACCATGGTGTAATGTTGACGCAGTATAGCTAGAGCCCTAAGAAACATAACAAAAAAGATTCCCATACACATGTGACTCATGTGTGAAATGCAACCCTGTTAATCAAGCACACACACTGTCCTCTGCAAGCAACTGACATATCCTGTAGATATGGATGGCCATATGGCCACACATATACCGTGCATGCACCTAGCTACATGTGTGACCCTATGGCTTGAGTGACTGCTGCATGCATGCATGGACCTGTGCAGCTAACTAAATGACAACCAGAGTGTATTTCCATTTTATTGACCTGTCCTGAGCACTGTTCCCTCTAAGCTGTGCGCGTGTGCGCGTGCACACACCTCACCGAGCGAGCGCACATACTTTACAACAGAGCGCACAAAAATTACGGCTCTGATTCTGATAGAAAACAACACAGACATCTTAAAATTTGAAATTTATGATTGTAATTACTAGAAATTTCCTGCTTCATTTAGTAATCGTCTATTTTCATTTAATTTGATTAAAATCAATGTGGTGTAACATACTGTATTCTGACGTGTAGTCAAATTTTAAAGTATATAACTCCGAATGTTGTTATGTGGCACACAAAAATTTAACCTTCCTTCAAAAGCTGCACACAGCTGATATTTTATGCGCACACAGCCTACAGAAAATTAGAGGGATCATTGGTCCTGAGTGGCCCCTAGGACAGCATGGTTCCCTACAATGTGAAACTGTCATGATATGGCCATGTACCAGAATGTGAACTGTACTGAGCATATGTTGTCTTTCCCCAGGTGATACATAGCAGTTGGAGGTTGAGGACCAGGATGATGGTGCTATGGTGGAGGTGTGGCACACCAACATCCCAACAGGGGGTGATGGCGCCCATGTGGCAACACCACCAGCTGCTGACACAGGGACAGAGGTATCTGCAGCTGCTACAGAGGAACAAACAGAGGGAGAGATGTATGTGAGGAGGGGGAAGAAGACATACATCTACACCTCACAGGCAGCAGCAGCACTGATGAGGGGACAAGTACCAAAACAACACAAACAGAGCTGGGGAGTAGACCATGCCCTGCCCCAGGGTCATCTGAGGCTGCCATTTCCCAACATCTGATGAGGGAGATGCTGCAGGAGTTGCATCACTGCACGGACATAACCCATGCAGATCTTGCAGGTGGGTGACAAACCATAATGTGGCATGTTGTGGCACATGGTATGATAGGGTACAGTCACCATTGGTGGAGAGGTGAGTTTTTCATTGTGAGAGCCAGAAGGGAAGGGGTAACACAAACAACATCTAACGTGTGCAAATTGCTGGCATTTGTACTACATGTGTGTTGTGGGATGCTATGGGTATTAGGTGACATCAGATGGAAGAAATGTGACAAAACATACAAATATTTACAGAGCATGGGACACAGAAGGTATCATTAGCATGTGTACGGCAGTTTGGCATGGGGCCTAATGAGGCCTAGTGTGGAAACTGTCAGAGGATTAGAGAACTAATGAGCCATATATGGTAGCTTCATTGAAAATAAGGGATAGAAAAACAACCCAGGTGGAATGTTACATAGGTGGGAAAAGGGTCAGATAACAGGGAATACATCTGACAAAGGTCTGAGCACATGCTCATACACAGGGCCATAACAGTCGATCAGCAGGAATGGGACTGCAGACATGACATGACAAAGGAAGGAATGAAAGAGAGAATCCAGATGCCTGACCTCAAAAGCAATGGGGATACTTAAAGTGACCAAGTTGAAAAGGAAATCTATAATCTCCAGGAACAAGCAGGAATATAGTCATCACATACGGGTATCGTCGGTACCGACGGAACCTGCGCGGGAACGCTCCCCAGCGTCCAATAGGAAAGCTTTTGGGAGCATCCCACAGCACCTGCGTGCTGCCTTCCCGCCTTTCCCAACTGCCTCTCCTCAGTTCTTCTTTTTCCGCGGAGCCAGCAGGTTGTATTCCTTTCACCGCAGAAGAATTTCTTTATTTCTTTGTTTTTTATTTCTTTTTTGTGGTCGCGTCTGCCTTCTTCGACGCTCTACCGGTACCGCCGGTCTTTGTTCTTTCTTTTCTAAAAAAAAAAAAATTAATAAATAAATATATTTTTTCTTCAGGTGCATGCGCCTTTTTTGGGTCTAGGCCCAAAAAGTTCCTTACTTTGGAGAAACCTGCTTCAGGTTTTAAAAGGTGCACCAAGTGTGGCGGTACTATTTATTTATTTTATTTATTTATTACATTTTCTTATATACCGCGCTATTTGGCATCAGTGCGGTTTACATTGAACAAATAGTTAAGAAAATACTAAAAGGAGCAGTTGCAATGGTTGAAGAATTACATCAAGCTTGGGTGTTGTTTTAAAAATACTATCTTGGAAGCCCAGACCAGCTGTAATCCACACTTTAAGAAAAGTGGAAGGAAGTCCAAAAAACTGACAGCATGGTTTAAAGGTGAGGTCAGAGAGGCTGTTATTGCCAAAAAAACATCTTTCAGGAAATGGAAAAAAGAGCCAAATGACAAAAACTGGAAACAGCACAAGCACTGACAAGTTAAATGCAAGGTATTGATAAAGCAGGCAAAGAGAGAATTTGAGAAGAAACTTGCTGTGGAAGCAAAAACGCATAATAAAGACTTTTTCAAGTACATTCATAGCAAAAAAACTGTGAGAGAGCCAGTTAGACCATTAGATGATAGAGGGGTAAAGGGGGCAGTAAGAGGGGACAAGGCTATAGAGGAGAGACTGAATGAATTCTTTGCTTCGGTCTTTACTGAGGAAGATGTAGGGATGTTACCCATGACTGAAGGTATTTAAAGGTGATGTTGCGGAAGAATTGAGAGAAATATCGCTACACTGGGAAGATGTATTACAACTATTTGATAAACTGAAGAGTAGCAAATCACCTGGACCGGATGGTATAAATCGAAGTGTGTTGAAAGAACTGAAAAACGAGATTGCAGACCTTCTATTAGTAATCTGTGAACTATTATTAAAATCATCAGTAATATCTGAAGATTGGAGGATCGCCAATATAATGGCAATTTTGAAAAAGGGTTCCAGTGGTGATCCGGGAAAACTACATATCAGTGAGCCTGACGTCAGTACCAGGAAAAATGGTAGAAACCATCATAAAGAACAAAATTACTCCGCATGTAGATAGTCATTGGCTTAATGGGAGACAGCCAAAATGGGTTTAGACAAGGAAGATCTTGTCTTACTAATCTGTTATTTTTTTTGAAGGTATGAATAAACAGATAGACAAACCCTTATCCTTGCACTATTGTCTCATAGTGCATCTGGACTTTCAGAAAGCCGTTGACAAGGTCCCTCATCAGAGACTTTTGGCAAAACTAAAAAGTCATGGGATAGGAGGTAATATATTATTGTGGATCAGGACCTGGTTACAAGATAGAAAGCAGAGGGTAGGGCTAAATGGCCAATTTTCCCAAAGGAAATAGGTGAATAGTGGAGTACCCCAGGGATCTGTGCTGGGTCCACTGCTTTTTAACATATTGATAAATGACCTGGAAAAGGGAATAATGAGTGAGGTTATCAAATTTGCATATGACACAAAACTATTTAAAGTTGTTAAAACCCGGGGGGGGCGGAGCCTGATGTCCAGCGGGATGGTCGCATAACGCTGAGGCTCCCGAGAGGCCTACTCAGAATCCTGAATTAACACCGGACATACTTGGAACTTCTACTCTGATCTTGCCGGGGCACATTGGTGAGATGGCGGGGACCAAACCCACGCGCCTGGAATTCGGATCTCCAGCGGCTTCTCACGGCAAACGTTCCAAAACTGAACCCCCGTCCCCGCAGAAGGGGCTGGCCTTGCGCGAGGGCCCCGAAATGCAGCAGGAAATCCTCGCAGAGATTAGAGGGGTCAAAAAACCTCGTGCAATCAAACGGTGAAGCACTCCGAGTGCTGCGGGAAGATCTTGGTGTGCTGCAAAGCAAGCTAGAAGGGCTTTCTTCGCGTCAGGACAAAATGGAGAGCATATTGGACTCCCATGCGGCCCGGTTGTCCAAACTCGACAAAGTTGAACGTCAGGTGCGGGCCTTGCAGAAAGAAGTGGAAGATGGCAATAATAGAGCGCGTCGCAACAACATACGACTCGTGGGCATACCGGAGGGAGCGGAATCGGGAGACATGAAAGAGTTTTTATGCAGGATCCTCCCTTCCCAGCTCCAAATCACCTTTACCAAAGATTTGGAGATCGATCGCGCTCATCGTGTACCCACAAGCATAACGCTCAACAGGAAGACCCCGCGGCCTATTATTTTTCGACTTTTGAGATATCAACACATGGAACAAATTCTAAGTGCCTCTCGGGCAAAGGGCCATATGGAGTTTGAGAGCCACAAGATCTCCTTCTATCCTGACTTGGCTAAACCCACGGTCGACCGCCGAAAGCACTTTCTGGAATTCGGCCGAGGCTTCAACAACTACAAGCACGCTATGGCCTGATGTACCCGGCCAAGCTCCGAGTCACGCTTCACAATCAGACAAGAACATTTGAGGACCCTGATCTACTAGCGGAGTTTTTGGACTCCAAAGAAGCCGACTTGATGCGCTGACTTCCAGAATATTCCTGCAAGTAATTCTCATATCCGCTGTACCTGCCATATTGGATCTGTCGCAGCCCAGCAAAGAGTCTGGCGAGGGCAGTTTGTTTGCCTTACTTTTGATGATATCTGTGACCCGACTCCATCTACCCACAGTAGCCTCGATGAGTATCAGAGACAGTGTTAATTATGGACTCTGGTGTTTCTTTTCCTTTTTCATGTCTTTCTCTTCCTCTCTAGGGCCTCCTCCCGCAGACATCTGGTCGCCATATTCTTTGGGGGTTTTGCTTCTTCTCTAAGATACTTTGGTGCATACTTTTCAATATGGGGTGTATTAGCCAGCCTACTTGGTGATTATGTCATTGTTGCACAGATTCTGATCATGTTGTATGTTTTCAAGCGACCTTACCTAAAATGTCTATTACCGATTGATGGCACCATGTAAGATTTTCTCATTGAACGTAAAACGAAGAAAAATCCTAACCTACCTAAGTCAGGAAGCTGCGGATCTGATTTTTTTTTTCCAAGAAACGCATTTAAATTCGAAGGAAACTCTTGAACTCAATATTAAACCTTACATGGTGGCCGCCTATTCCCCAGCCGTTTCTAAGAAATGTGGGGTTGCCGTACTGGTTAGGAAATCTTTGCATGCTACTATTATAGCGACTAGCTCAGATACAGAAGGTAGATGGTCCAGAGTTCACCTCAAGATAGGTAGCCTTGAAGTCACATGTATATGCCTTTACGCTCCCACTGTGGGATGACCCTGCCTTTTTTTTTTTTGCTTCCATTGCTCAGGTTGCGCAGGCCTCTGCTAATACTTCATTGATAATTGGGGGAGATTTCAATCTAGTCCTTGATCCCCTGATTGACAAACAGCCGCCTAGGACAAGTGGTCCCCCCAAGAGTTCACACCACGCTTACCTCCCTGATCAAAGATCTGTTTTAGTTGATCTATGGAGGTTTACTACACCCCAATGAGCTTTGACTTCACCTTCCTCTCTTCCCCTCACAAATCCCAGTCTCGCATAGACTTCTTTCTAATATCAAAAACTGTTAGTTTCTCAGGTGGACACTGCAAGATTTCCCTCCCCAACATATTTCAGATCATGCTGCTATTTCCTTTCAATTACACACTACTGCACCCCAAGGGAATTCGGGGGCCTGGTTCTTTGATAGAGCCCTGTTAACTCAGTCAGAATTATACTCTTGCGGCCTTTAACACTCTCATTCTATCACTGGGCCCGAACGTCTGACCTCCGGACGGCCTCCCGCTATGGAATAACCCCAGAATTCAAGTCCTAAATAGAGCGATAGCATGGAAACCCTGGTACTCAAGGGAGATTTGGACACCCCAACAGCTTTTCTCTGCAGCTCGTTGGACAACCTTTTCTGATTACAAAAGGAATTTGCGTTACCAGCGAAACACTACTTTCAATTGATGCAGCTTCAACACTGCCTCCATAGTGACTCGAATCATGAAGCCCTCTGCCCCTACATGAGGACGGGCTATTAGAGATAGTTTCACTCTATTAGTCGCTAACACATGGGGTTAGCCTCTCACTTTTATAAAATATCATGTCAGGGTTACAGAACATGGCCACTTTTAGAGCCCAAGCAAGCCCTTGGTAGGAGGCGCAGAACCGCAAACCATTTTTTTTTAACCCCTGTGCAATGGAGCGTGTTCTGGAGCAAAGTAGTGCGGGTTTCCCGGTCTGCCTCTGTTACCCACATTCTCTTCCTTTGTTTTGCACCACAGATGCTTTTATACCCCAGGAAAAATAGCACAAATGGGAAACATCAATGCTAGGGACCAGTGTTGTCTTGCCTACTGCTGTGGGAACCTCTCGCTCATGATTATTTTATAATGTCCTCAACTATCAGGTTATTGGGGGCGAGTTTGGGGTTTGTATTCATGATCTAATTTATACCTTCACGAGCATCTCTCTTGGAAGATCGTGGGACTCCGCATCTGTGGCGGGAGGTCCCTCTCTTCCTAAGAAGGGTCGCTTTCTCCTTGATTTCATTGACTGGGTATATAGCCATATGCTTAATCACGAGGAATTGAAAGGATAGCTACTCGATCTTACTGTCAATGACACAGGTGGAACCTCGTTCTGCGTTATATAGTACATATGAGCAGAATACCCTCGAGAGAGCCTAATTCACCATGTCCAAACTCACTCTCGCTTGTCTAAATGGCAGATGCTTAATGATTTACTGTACAATCTGCTCATTGTTCCAATCGAAACATGGCCTGTATAATGTGCCAACTCATAATGTTTCAGCATCACCGTTCGGTTTTTGTAACACAATAATGTACGTACACGCCCGATTAGGGAATGATTAGTTTTCTAGAGAGAAGCAGGGGGGAGGGGGGTGGCAGGGGTTTACTTTGGTGTATGTTTTACGGCTTTGACTGAATCTGTCTTTTAGCTGTATGTCTTCCTTTTCCTCTTGTTGTTATAAAACGAAAAAATAAGAATTTAAAAAAATAAAGTTGTTAAAAAACCCACAGAGGTTGTGATTGGTGGAAAATTTGCAAGAGGATCTTTTGAATAAATTGAAGAAAGGACTGGGCAGCCAAAGGGCAGATGAAAATTGAATGTGGACAATTGTGCAAAGTTATGCACATAGGAAAAAGAACAAAACCCAAACTATGATTACACAATGCAAGGTTCCACAATTGGGAACCAAACACAGGAAAAAGATTTAGGGCGTCATCGTGGATAACATGGTTTAAAACACCCTCTGCCCAGGGTGCCCAGCGGCGGCCAAGAGAGCAACATAGAATGCTAGGTTCATAAGGAAAGGAATGGAAAATAAAAAACACAGGATTATTAATGTATTAATGCCTCTGTATCGTTCCATGGTACGAAAGCACCTTGAATAATTGTGTGCAATTCTGGTCACCATATCCTTAAAAAAAGATATATGCGTTTATTAGAAAAGGTACAGAGAAGAACACCACCAAAATGGTTAAAGGGGATGGGAGGATACTCATATGAAGACGAGGCGTCTAAAAAGGTTAGGGCTCTTCAACCTGTAAAAGAGACGGCTGAGGGGAGATATGATTAGGAGGTCATAAATTAATGAATGGGGTGGGGAACGGGTAAACGTAGATTGATTGTTTACATCATCAGAATATGAAAAGACTAGGGGACATGCAAATGAACGCTACAGGGTAACTTTTTAAGGACTAATAAGAGAAAACTATTTTTTCACTCAAGTGTGTAATCAAACTCTGGAAATTTGTTACCGGAGGGATGTAGTAAAAGCTGTTAGTTGTAGCTGGGTTTTAAAACAAAGGTTTGGACAAGTTCCTGGAGGAAAAAGTCCACAAAACCATTTATTAAGAGGGACCCAGGGTTATCAAGGCTTGACCCAGTACAAGCAATGTAGAACCTGTGTCTTTTGGGGAAACTGCTAAGTATGTATGAGCTAAATTGGTTCACTGTTGGAAAAACGGATACTGGGCTTGATGGACCTTGGTCTGACCCAATACTGGCATATCTTATGGTACATAATCCACCTCTGGGTCCAAACACCCCCCTTCACGTACATCATGTTACCATCTAGCACCAACCACAGAATAATGCACCTATTCTGGGTGCATTCACAGCCCATAAGAAATAAACCTGATTGACAGCCTACAAGAGGGACAATAATGTTATTCCTAGAGGGGTTTGCAGGACCTACTATCACACATACTGGCCACTGATGGGTAAACGCAACAACGGCCTCTTTCAGCCTATGGGAGGTGCTTGCGGACCTGGTGCTGGCCTGCCCCACCTCACCCTTCAGGGTTGCGCACCAATACCCACACAATGTGGCCAGTCTGTATCTACTCTGTGCCACTAACACACACTGTCGGCACCCCCCCCCCTTACCAGGCTGAGGTGCTGTTGGGGTGCATACCCCAATCTTGTGATCATCTGTAGACTGCTTGATTTTAAATGTGCTGTGCCATCATGGGTACGGGTGGGGTTTGACCCTGTCCTGATAACCACAGCAGGACTGGTTGGTTGTGGTGACGTGCAATCCTTCTGTTAGCCAACGCAAAGGCTTGCTAGCAGTTGTATAGATATGCCCCACTGGTTACTTCATTGCCTGTGGAGCCACAAGTTCAGGGGTTCAAAACCCCAGTGGGGTTATTTGATAGGGCTGTCTGAGGGCATTGTCTATATTTAATGTACATTAGTGCTTCCAGCAAAAAACAACCTCAGAGTACTGTAACCTCTAAGGCGCCCTATAACGCGACGTATAAGGTGTCCTATAGGAATCATTCTAGGGTGCCTTGCAGGACAGTGCACTTTTATAATATGCCCTATGGAGTGCCTTATAGGGTGCCTTATGCAGCACTTAGGTTACGCCACTGTGAGTGTGTGTGTTGCTGGTCAGCACTAATTCAAATAAAAAAGAAGATGCCTCAAAAGACAAGACTTAACCTTAAAAGGTAAAACCTCAACAAGCCATATTCATCAGGCACACTGGGGATCAAAAATCATGACCCGGAATCATCAATCAGTGTATTACCCATTGTGCGACAACTTCTGTTTCTGTGTTAATATGTCTGCATGCCGACTTAAGATTACCGCTTAAATGCATTTAACGTGCTTAGCGCGCTTCTCACACAATAATGTGCACAGCGCACGTTATACGCACGATAATCCCGTTTTGCTACGTTAAGACCAAAACGCCAACTCCTTTTATGGTGGTTGCACACTAGCACCGGACGCACGTTAAGGACTGCTTAGTAAACATTACACCTTAGACGGGTAAGGGAGCCCCACCAAGAAAGATCAGAGAAATGGAAAAAAGGAAAGTCGCTGGGAGGCCCAAAGCGATCGTATTAATAATCCATTAATTCATCACACTAAGGAGTATGTTTACTAAACCATCTTAACGTGCACCCCAGCACTAGTGTGCAGGCTCTGATAAAAGGCTAGAGCATTTCAGAAATGCTCAGCTGCCCCCCACCACCATCTGACATTCTTCCAACAGCAAGCATAGTGAGTCACCAACTGCTTCAGCCATACGCATATAACTGCAGAAAGTCTGCGAGCTAGTCCACAGTGGCATGATCCTGGAAAAAAAGGGTGCACCCAAAGGGAGGGATCCTGAGCACACACACACCAAGCAGATAAGTCCGTGATTAAACCCCAGAGAAGAAAAAGCTATACATTTCCACTATAAAAAAACAATACAATACAGCACTATGGGCGGAGCCTAGCCATGCCGTGGTCACTGCTAAGTAAGGGTGAGAGTGACCTCCCAGAAGGACATGCTGGTGGACACACTGTCGGTGCAGGTTGTGGCTGGGCACTACAATGTCCGAGCCATTGACCTAGGCCCTGTGACTGATGCATCCAGGCCAGGCCACACTGGCGTCCAGGCTTACTTCACACAGTACATGGCTCCTCATTCTGCACATTGGCAAGCCAATACTGGCAAACGTGCGGCAGTGTGGGCTGAAGGAGGGTGTTGGCAGCCACTACACACTGAATAGACAGACACACACACTCCCCACACCTAGGACAGGCATTGTGCAACTATAGAGGTGTTGGGGACCACCTGTCCAGGGCTATACCCAACAGTACCATTGCTCCTCAGTATGCATCATTTGCAGGCCAATACAAAAAAGTTAAAAAATCAAAAATGGCAAACAGTGCTAGCAGACATCAGAAAAGGTGCTATGATGCAGCTCAATCAGAAAAGTGTGCTTAAATTAGGAAGGCTGTCTGCCAGTAATCATAGCAACCTTTTGCTAGTGTGTGTACCGTATTCCCAGGTCTAAGGTGGCCTTGCTTACGGTATTGCAAGTGTTAGTATTGGGAGATGCACGCTAGGGACCAACATCCTGCCTCTCCAGGATGGCTTTGGATACTGGAGCCTGTGGGTGGGGGGTGTGTCTGCCCCTGTTGGCCGCTGTTGCTCTAGGGCAGAGGTTCCCAACTCCAATCATGGTGGGCCAAAACACTGTTCGGTGTTTCATGCTGTCCCTAATGAATAGGCATGAGCTACATCTGGATACCATGGGGGGCGGTGCATAGGAAATGCAGCACAGCCATATTTATTAGATGGCAGCATGGAAACTGCATGGTGTTTGGGTCCTCCAGGACTGCATTTGGGAGACTTCTGCTCTAGGTAATGAGGATGTTTATGATGTCTGTGCTATGGAGGGTAAAAATGTAGGTGTTTTGGGCATGTTTAAGTTATGGCAATAAAAGGTTCTGTCGGTATTACCCACGGTTTTTTAGTAGTGGGTAAAATACGGGGACTGGGTTGGGATGGAACCACCGCTGGGACTTGAACCTGTTGCCGTTCTGGTCCAGAACACACTGGTTGTGTGCACTGCACCACTGTGTTGCCGCAGAGCCAGTGCATTCACTGGAGATACCATGAATGTTGGTCAGACAGAGCACGTATGTTGCAGCGCACGGCACCCACCTACACAGGGGCTAGGCCGTATGGTCTGCTGTGGGCAGCTGCCACTTTCTCCCCCACTCACCAGTACCCCTATGCCACCATGCTGAACATGCCCTTCTGCTGGTGGTTCTGGTGCGTGCGCAGTCTCAGGCCACTCCAGTGTGCGGGTAGGCGGCTTTCTATGGTGTGGGTTCTGGCCGCCGTAGCGGTGCCTGCATAGCTGTCCACGCTTCACCCCAGCACCGCATGCCAATGTTTCTGTGGCAGTGGGGGTACCTGCTGGGTACTATCCACTGTGACACTGTGGGAAACACACTCGTGCCCAGGTTGGGCCCTCATCAGTGGCTGTTATGGATGCTCTGCTGTTTCAGCATACCTATGGGCCACCTAGTCATCACACTGAGTACGCACTGTGGCCCAGCGGCACCACAGAATGTTGGCCGTCTGCAGCCCTCTGGATCCCCCTTTTCCAGCAACTGTCCAGTTGCCCGTTCCGACATGCCCGCCCTGCTATTGCCAGAACGGTGCATGACATAGGAAACCTGTCCAATGGAGAGGGAAAAACCTGATGCAGCGCTATTTCACTGTGGGATCATTCACCTTGTATGGGGGACAGAGCCATCGACCCTGCCAAAAGTCATATCTGTTTTGAGGAGCTTTTTTTGGTAGTTTTTTCTGATGTTTCCCATTAATATCACTATTGCCCAGCTTGGTTCTGTTTTTTTTTTACATTTTCTTCTGGTTATTTTCAATGGTGTATTTGCCATTTTGTTCCGTGCACATGTATCACACTTATAACTTTTTGGTAGGTTTCCCTTGTTTTGCTGTACATTGTGATGGAAATGGCTTCTTTTCCCTTAAAATCTGCTCTAACGCCAGGGTTTCACTGGTGTTAGTTTTTCAGTCTCGGATTCCACCGCGTTAGTATGCAGGGAACCTCATCCCCTCCCAATCTCCGCCCATTGACCCTCTCTATCCGCCCCCTGGGGAGCCTTTCCTCCGCCCTCCGGGAGCAGTTCTACACACTCCGCGCTCATTTGCGCCGCTGTGTCCCGTTAGGCGCGCTAAGGTACCTTTTCGCCTGATAAAGCACCGGGCGCCCGTTAAGCCGGTTTAGTTTACCCATAATCCAAGGAGTGTAAGAAGGGGAAAGAAGAAGAAGCAGTGATCCTAGAACGTATAAAGGCAGATAAATCCGAAGGCTGACAAAAAAGAAAAACCTTTGTGACCTATAAACGATAATGGATGTACAAGGAATTATCTAAGATAGGACAGTGGACCCCAAAGCCGAGACCTTCTAAACTAAGTAAAAGAAACTGGTTAAGTTCACTTCTGAGTATCGTTGGAAACATCCGGGAAAATACAAATTTTTTGCCCATAAAAAGGCACAGAGCCAATTTAGCATAATTACAAACGTAATAACCAATCTAATCAGACAGTAAAGCAATACTTAACCACCAAAGTAGCAAGTACACAAAGTTGTTAACTCAGGAGACTTCCAACTTTCAGAGCTAATGCGACATCTAATAGAACATTATGATCCATAGTACCAATATCCCTCTTTCCACGTTGGCAAATAAAAAACTTTCACAACGGAGGCATTAACTCTGTAGCAACCAGTCCCGGTTTTCAGGGACGATATTTCTTCGAGAGGTCTAGGGGCAAAATACCCGGGAGGCCCCGGGAAGTTTTCAAAAAACCCGAAGGTTAAATGCCCGGGACTGCAGTATCCAACTTCAGCCGCATCATACTGTTATCCTTCATGAACGCCGCACAGGAATCTGCAAGAACACTAGTGTTAGTCTTCATGTTCATCAAACTGTCGTATTGATATGAATCTGAAGATCCCAAACATACGTCCACCTTTTGTGCAAGAACCTTTACCTGAGAGGAAAAAACACTCCGCCTGCCTAGTCAAGGTCTGTGATTATTTATTTATTTATGTATTTAATTTATTTAACAATTAGTTCTATACCGCTCGTTCACAAGTATCAAGTGCGGTTTACAATGAACATTATGTTATATGGTATGGGTAGTATCATACCAAGTCATTTTACATAGAAAATAGAAAAGGGGAACTAGGTACAGGTAACAGTATAATATTTTTAAACCGTAAAGTATTAGAACGGTCAACTATTAGAACATATGTCCCTAGTAGATATTTACAATTATCTTATAGCGCTTGTAGGTGTAAACATGAATTTAATCTTGAAGGCACGTAGTTCTATAATGGTTGTATTTGCTAGTTAAACTGTGGGTCTTTGTGTAGTCTGGCTAGTTTCTGCGCCTTTGTTGTAGGGTAATGAGAATAAATGGGTGTTCAGTTTTTTTCTAAATTCCTTTATGTCCGATAGTAGGCGGAATGTTGTCAGGAAGTTTAACCAGAGGGATAGGTGCTGAAATGAGAGAAGGCTCTCATGTTGGTTTGCGTTCTAGCTTTTGTGTAATCTTTTGGTACGGCGATAGTGTTTGTGTTTCTACTCCTTTGTGCTCTTTTATCTATTTCTACCCTTGATGAGTGTATTGAGTTACTGATGGCGCTAAGTTATTATAGTT